>ML778870.1:0-44021 GCA_009831015.1 Picea engelmannii | reverse complement strand
CGTGCGCAGGTGAACTGTTCCCCCTTCGGCTCCGCCCTGTCCAGGAAACGCCCAAGCTTGTTCCCAATGTCCTCCAGAGAGCTTATCCCCCAGAGATGTAGTGGAAGATGAGGCAGCCTAACCCAAACAGGGGCTGTTGTGATCTCGGCTTCGGGATTAAAGTCCAGGGTCCAGGGGGCTAAGAACAGCCCCTTCGACCCCATGAAATAGGGACCAGATCTGAAAACTAGATCACGGTCCGCTTTCCTCGTGAAGCTGAAGGCAAAAAAACCCCTGCCTACTGCATATAGAGTAACATTTCCTTGTATCAGCATCTTCCAACGATCTTCCATCCATGCCTCCACTGTTTTGGGGCTTGGCCATAACCCCATAAACTTTCCGATGAGGGCATTTTCTGTTAGAAGAAGGGCAATCTTGCAGGGGTCCTCTGGATCTAGCTCCAGAGTGGGGATCTCCTCCATCTTCTTAACAAACTTAGACTTGAGATAAGGCTTGG
The DNA here is from genome assembly GCA_009831015.1 of Picea engelmannii. NCBI lineage: Eukaryota > Viridiplantae > Streptophyta > Pinopsida > Pinales > Pinaceae > Picea > Picea engelmannii. Next base: position 43,525 of record ML778870.1, on the reverse strand, counting down.
GTTTAGGTCCTGTTGAGCGGACTAGCGTTTTGAAAGCTTCCAATGGGTCTTTTCCCATCTCGGAGATCGGAACTTGGGCCATTGTAGAAGGCGGCGGCCTCCAGCAAGCAACAAGCTTGTTTGTATTCAAACCAGTCGCATGCCCCACTAGATCCGCGGCCCTGTTCTGCTAGACACGGCCCTGCAAACAAAACGCATGCAAACGCTCCTGGTCGCTGCTTCCACGGCCCTGTATTCAAAGGGGAACCCTGCATTCAAACCTGACCTCGTGCTTGTTCAGGCGAGAGGGACGTTGTTCATCCCTGTTCGCTGCTACAGTCGCGCGCCCCTGCAATCAAAACGAATGGAGGCGGCTAGGGTTTAAACCCTAGCCGCGTTGATTCCTTCTCGCTGCATCCGGCTCGACCTGTTGGGGTTTTACTTAACTGATTCTCATTACATATAGCAAGTCTTCTCTAATTTGAAGAAATTTGTTCTAGCAAAAAATTCGAGTAAATTTTTGTTTTAATATATGATGGATTATATTTATTGGTTGATGAATGATCCTCTTTATTTTATTTTGTAAGCTAGTAGGAGAATTTCATATTAACAAAAAAACACATTATATAGTATATGTTGTTGGCATGTCACTAGGGAAACCAAACCCGTAGTAGAAGAGTAATTCCTTTATCCAAATTGTCTATGATAGGGAGTGAGACCATGAACTACATATAGAGTGAAACCATTTACTGCATTCAAAATATCTAAAAATAAAAGACCATTTCTCTGTGCCTTGACACCTAGACTGAAGAGAGGCCAAAGCCTTGCTACCTCTATAATAAAAAGACCAAAATACCATTAACCATAACATTCAGGAAATCATATAGGAGGGTTATTTGCATCATCTTCATGAACCTGTGGTTGGACGTCGTGTAGATTAGAGAATTCCAATAGCCAACAAGGAGACTTTGTAAACGTCTACCTTCATATGCAGTTTCATGTCATCCAGTTAGAGAAGGATTTCATTGTAAGCTTTGTTTCTCTCCACCAACACCTTGCTCATCATATATTTCATCTACTATTATAGTTCCATCATCTTATGATATTTTGTTTCCCTGATTCTTAGATGAACTAGTGTCGAGAACCCATGGACAAATTTATGCATCCACATCCTTGTCCTAAATGAAGTTTCATTGTAGGAGAACCTCATCCTTCGCAAGGTCAATCCTTTCCTTAATATCCAGTGGCATGTTAGCTCTAAACAAAACACCAACAACCTCCTCTACTCCTTGTTGCACCCTCGAAACAAGAATTCCACCTCGGCACCTACGAGCCCTGTGACTGGGGCCACCTTTCGCCATGAAGACACACATAAACAAAGGAAAAGCACAAAATATATACCAAGGACCAGAGGAAACACCAAGAAAAGCACTGGGGACAAGGGGAAACACCAACGACCAGAGGATGTGTAGAGAAGCAGTAGTGAAATCCTTTGATCACACAAGACTATCCCTCAGAGGAGGCCTACAGTGAACATGAAAACTAACTGTGACAACCTGACTCTATATCCCATCAATGCATGGATAATTCAATTCCAAAACAGGGAATTGAAACATCTAAGACCATTGTACCATGCATTCATTTCCAAAACATGAAATTAAAACATCTAAGACAATTGTAGTACAAGGCAAGTTACTATCACCAGATAGGAATAAACTCCCAAATCCAAACACCTTCCAACATTAATTGTTTCATGCTACGATGGTGAGGATAGACTTCCAGGTGGGGCCTTGAGGGTCGAGCGGAGGATGATTGCATGAGTTCCTTGTACAAGTACGTATGATCACTATTACGTCCCTATGACCCGTTTGGGTGAAATTATCCTCTTTATTAAAATTACTTCAGTATGTATCATCACTATTGTTGGCGACGGAAGTCACTCCTGGATTGCTAGCAGGAGCAGAGCCCAACGCCCATCAGTTTTATGTCACGGTTTGTTTATGGGTGATCAAATGGACAGAGACTCGGGGGAAATGTCACTCTAACTCAAAGACTGGGTCCGGCATGTATGAAACAAAGGAGGTCTTGACCTAACTTCAATCAGTGGGTTGATTAAAAGGTGAACAGGTGGAAGACTTGATAAGAGGAGTGAACAAGCTACTTTAGGCAATAGGCTTTCTGCAGTTTGTTGAAGAAAAACCCCGAACACGAGATCCTCAGGTTCAGGGCTTCGAAGTATTGATAAGGGACTTGACTGGATTCTCCAATTCCAAGTCGTTCAGCATTAATAAAGTCACGAGGACTGATTAGAAGCAATGCGACCATCACAGTGATCAAATTCTACATCATCCTATAACAATTGCAACTCGACTGGATTCTCCAATTCCGAGCAGTTCCAACACAGTTTGAACAAATACATGAAAGAAACTAACATTCATAAGGCAAGAAGTCTCAAGAGTTCATACATAACCAGAGATAACAGTGCTTCATTAAAGCTTTACAACAGGGAGCTTTGCTCTACCATCGATACCTTACAAAATACAAAGACTGAGTCTATATACTCAGAGAAAAACGCCTAACAGAGGCATGTCCAGTCGCCCGAGGCTTGGTGTCCCTTCAGTCAAACTCATATTGATATTCCTTGTTGGACACCACCTTAACTGCACATGGCTCCCGCAGGGGGAGTAGCTAAATCAGTAAATGCTGAATTAGCGTGTGCAGACCTCTTCCGGCTAGTCGAGGACTCGGCATGGCTTTTCTGAAAGAATGGGTACACAGGACCCTCTCGAGCAGACCGCTTACCAGACTCTCCATACTTCACACTTAATGAATGAAGAGAGGTTTCAACCACCCCTTCCTGCTTTCATTTACTCCAAGCGAAGACCAGGATCGAGGTCGGGTCCGATGGCAACTGGAGGTTGTGACGGGCCTCCCTGTGACTGAAACCTGACGCCTTTGGCCCCTTTCGCGCGGCTCTTTTCTTTCCCCAGTGACCATGGGCTGTGACCCTATGTAAATTGTTTCCCCAATTTCCGATGCACCTTATGCGCTAGCCCATCCGAGCTATACAATGGTCCATGTGACCTGCTACCATATGACCGCGGCCATATAGCTTTCCATCGGGGTTTCAGGGTTTGCGACGTCAATGTGCACGCCTCCTCTAGACTCGCGATTCTCCAATCCCCGATGGCTCATGGTCGTTGACCTGTCAACAGTCCGTTCCCCGTCGCGAAAGCCTGCCACCTGTATTCCACTACGGTCCTTAAATCCGTCAAGAAATCGCGTATCGGGATATCGCGATTCCCGTTGTCATGTGCACAGGACTTTTAGTTCCCCGATCCCCGACTCTATGAGATCTCTCGCCACGTGTCCCTATTGATGGACAGTTCTGATCCAGTCGGGAAATCACGGATCGCGATTCCTACATGCAAGAGTTTCTTGTCTTCGAAAACTCTGATTCTCCGATGAACTGAACCCCGACTCTCCTCCTGATGTCTGATGTGTGTCCTGCCAAGATCAACGGCTAGGATCTCCGTCAGTATTTCGAGACTCGAAAGGTCTCAGTTCTCTTACCTTTTGAAACCCCGATGACTCTAATATCTCGATGACTTCCCCGGGACTCCTCCTCTGCACACTAGGGCTTAACCCCAATGCAACTTCTTGAGATCTAATGGCTGGCGGGATTTCGTCGATCTCCTCTGTAAGATTCTGACCGTTGATTTGCTTTGAGGATGGTTCTCGACTGCTGAAGACAAAATTTTCCCCCCTCGCTTGCTTGACTTGCCGCTACAAAATGGGATTCTCTCGTGATATGCTCAGGTGCTTCCCGTGCAAACTGCAGACCTGGGTACGCCTAATCCCGAGACAAGAAATATCGCTAACATTGGGCTCCATGGGGGATAGAGTCGTCCCTGCGATGCTCTAAGAACTCCTTCTTCAGCTTTAGTGCCTTGCTATTGGGCTATGGATTCACTTATTAGGATGAAAACATACAAAAAGAAACAAAACAAAGAACTAAAAGACAATATTTACAAACACAGGAGCCGTCTAAGGCTCAAATAAAACATTTTTTCAGAAAATGCCCATTCACTGGGCTGTTGAAAACCTCTTCAACTTCCAGATCCTGCAACTCATAGGTGTTGTTGGAGAAAATCTTAGAGATTTTAAAGGGGTCGATCCAAAGGGCGTCGAACTTGTTCTGCTTGCCTTTATCCTTTCTGGGTGCATCCCACTTAAATACCAAATCCCCGACCTTGAAATCTTTTTTCTTGACCTTTCTATCAAAAGCCTGCTTGATCTTCTGCCGATGACTATAAGTTGTGTCTCTCACTTGTTCTCTGATCTGCTGCACTTCCACTATCTGATGACTTCTTCTGATCATATGATCTGGTTATCCCTCGTAGTCTTGAAAGAACTTCGCCACAGGTAAGGCGAGCTGAGTAGGGAAAATCGCCTCTGCTCCATAGACTAGTTGAAACGACGAAGTTCCCAGAGACTTCTTCGTTGTGACACGATCGGCCCACAGGGAAAATTTCAACTTTGAATCCCAGTCTCTTTTGTTATCCTCTAACAATCTTTTGATGATCTTTATTAGGATTTTGTTGGAGGATTCCGCTAAACCATTGCCCTGGGGGTAGTAGGGGGTGGAGTGAATTAGCGAGATCTAGAACTACTCACAGAACTTAATTAGAGGTTCAGATTTGAAAGAAGCAGCATTATCGGTGACGATTCTGCTGGGACAGCCAAATCGGGCTATGATATCCTCCAGGAAGCTGATAATTACTTTGTGTGATGCGCTTCTGGTGGGGACAACTTCTATCCACTTGGTGAAATAATCTGTTGCAATCAGGATCCATCTGTGCTGACCACTTGAGGGAGGATGAATTTCTCCGATGAAGTCCAACCCCCACTGCCGAAAAGGTGTCGAAGCTACTATGGGTTTTAATGGCAGCGATTTGAGTTGTTGTCTTCCTGAGAACTTTTGGCATTTGATGCAATCTCTGATCTCCCTGCAAACATCGGGGAATAGAGTGGGCCAGTAATACCCATCCCGGAGTATCTTGTGAGCCGTGGTTTTCCAGAAATGATGACCTCCACAAAGGCCGCTATGAAAATCAAACATAACCTTCTGGGCCTCTTGTGGGTCCAGGAATCTCAGAAACACCCCTAGAGGGTCTCTCCAGTACAAGATTTGGTCGATGAGGCAATATCTAACCGCTTTGAGCTTTAGAGCCCTTTCTTTGCTTTTTCCCATTCCATCGGGGGGCTTCAACTCCTGCAGAAAATACAAGATATCCTTGTACCAGGGGCATGCTGTTAGTGATAAGGCACCTTGATAATTCTTATTGGATGACTCAGTTTGTTGTATCTTCGAGCAGGAGTTGATGTGGCTGATCCCCAGGGCTTTGCAATTGGACTCGGCCAGCAACCTAGCTAAACCTTGTCCCTTTATCAACTTGGTGGGCTTAATTTCCAGATCAAATTCTAGGATCTTGGCAATCCACTTCCCTCTTTTCCCACCCATGTCAGGCTATACAAATATGTCCTTCACAGAAGCTGAAGGAACATACGCTATCACCTTTGAGTGCAGGACATAGATCCTGAAGGCTTTGAGGGCCTTTACTAAGGCATAAGCCTATTTTTCCATGATTTCATACCTGGTTTCAGCATCTCTCAATGCCTTGCTGAAGAAGGCAATGGGTTGTTCTCGTCCTTCCTCATTTCTCTGTAACAAAACTGTTGCTACTGTATCAAAAGAGGCAAAAGAGAAAATCAGGAACTCCTTGGAATAATCAGGACTGATCAGAACAGGTGCCTCACTCAATGCTCTTTTTATTTGGATGAAAGATTCCCTGGGTTCATCGGTCCATTTACTTCATTTCCCTTTCTGAGCATGGTTGTGATATTTTTTACCAACTCAGCAAAATTTGAGACAAATCTCCTCAAGAAATTAATCTTCCCTAAGAAGGCTTGAACTTCCTTTTTGGATCTAGGAAGCGACAGGGTTTGAATTGCCTCAACCCTATTAGGATCGATCCTTACTCCTCCTTCTGATACTATATGGCCTAATAGATTCCCTTCTTTCATAGCAAACAAATATTTTCTGGGATTTAAGGATAGGCCAAACCTCCGACATTTCAGAAAAATTTCCTCAAATGGTTGCAGTGCTCTCTGTCGGACCTGGAGAAGACTGTTATATCATCCAGGTAGATCACCACAAACTTATCTTTTTCCCTGATAAAGGCTATGTCCATTGCTCGCTGAAATGTTGCCCCTGCGTTCATCAACCCGAAAGTCATTTTGGCATACATGAATGTGCCCCAAGGAGTGGTGAAAGCCGTTTTTTCTCTGTCCTCGAGCATGACTGATATTTGATTATAACTAGAAAACCCGTCAATCATGTATATCCTAGATGCACCAATTACCTTCTGCAATATGTGTTCCATGTTGGGCAAGGGATAATTGTCTTTCCTTGAGCTTCTGTTCAGGTTCCTGAAATCAACACAGAGCCTGATTTCTCCATTTTTCTTCCTTACTGGAACCAAATTAGTTATCCACTTGGAATACCTCAAGGGGACGATGATTTGGGCATCTAACAATTTCTTAACTTCTTTCTCCATGACAGGTAATAACATGGGATTTATCTGTCTCAGCTTCTGCCTGAATGGCTTAGCCTCTTCTTTCAGTGGAATCTTGTGTTCAATGACAAATCTGTCATAAGTTTTGAGGTCTTTGTAGGTCCATGCAAACACATTAGTGAATTCTTTTAATAACCCAGCATCTTCTGCCCTCTGTTCATTGGTCAAGCTGCTTGATAATTTGACAAACTTAGGCTCCTCCTGCGTGTCGATGTTGCATTTGGCTATGTCAGCATCTTTACTTGAAACACTATCCTTTACTGCCACATCATTCTTGTCAAATAGCCTTTCTAAAGGGACTAGTCCCCTTGGAATGTCATTGCTAGGCAGCTGAATAATCTGGTGATTGGAAATTTTATTTGCAAACACTTCAGGGTGAAGTTCACCCTCCGGGTCGGGATCTTGATCAATGTGCAATGCCGAAAACTCATCGACAGTCTCAAGAAAATTTATGATTTCAATGTCGTCCTCAAATACCTCCCAGTGCTTTACATTGTCTGGGATGGATTGTCTGTATCTTATTTCGACCTCACCATGGATCTTCGATAGCAGAGAGGCCTTGAACAGACTAGTCGAAACGGCTAAGGAATCGACTGAGGTATTTTCTTCCCTTGGGACAAAAGTAATGTTGAAAGCTGAGAAAAAATTATCAATCAGATCCCATACCTCATTCCTGTAACTCCTGATCCGAGGATGCTTAGCCTGATAAACATTCCTGACCTGTCGGATTATCAATTCTGCATCTCCAAACACGGACACCTCTTCAATTCCTAATTCCTTTTGCAGCCCTCATACCCAGAACAAGAGCTTCATATTCCGCCACATTGTTGGTAGTTTCAAATTCCAGCTTGTATGACAGGGATATAGTCTCTTGGTAGGGTGATATGAAAATTAATCCAGCGCCAGCACCCATACTGGAGGAAGCCCCGTCGAAGAACATCTTCCAGATAGAGGTGATTGGAGGAGGTATTTGTTGATCAATAATAGGTTTCTTTCTTATCTGTAAAGGGACCTCAGGAGTTCTGGTGATCTGTAACATACTAGTCCCTAAGTCGGTATCAAGCACAAAGATGGGGTGGTTAGTAGGGTTTGCTTCATCACTGAAAATATAGGCTAGCTGGGCCTCTCTGTACAACCTCCTGTGCTCTCCTCCAAAGACCGGAATAGTGGCATATGTGAGGTCCATCTGCAATGTCCCTCCGAGTCTTTTAATCCAAGACCTTGACAACAGCATGCCGAACTTGGGAGGAACATCAGCTACCACAATGTCCATGACCACGCTCTTCATGGGCAGTTGAAACAGAGAAACCACCAGGTCCTTGATGACTCCCAGACATTGCACCCTCCTTGAATCAAAAGAGTATAAATCATGATAGGCCCGGGTCACCTCTAATCCTAGCTCTTCCATTACTATTTTAGGCATAAGGTTATGGGAAGCCCCTGAGTCCATGAGGCAGTTATGAAGCACTTTATCATGTATATTCAGGGATGTGTAGAAGGGAGGGGATGAATCATCTCTATCTTCTACCATGGGCCCTAAGACGACTGCAGGCTTTTCATCTTGAAGGTTTATTGAGTCAGAGGGAGGCTGGGGAGGTTCAGATTGTAGCAACTTGGAGAGGGACCTTTTGAAGTCTTCATTTTTAACTAGCTCAGAGAGAGGTACAGGTATCCTAATCTTCTGAATCTCATGCTCAAAATTGAAGGAGGGGGTAGGTTTAGGAGCTTCTCTTACCTTAGTGACAGGCTCTTTGGCTACTGGCGAAGCACTCTGAGTCTTCTTTTCTTTTGTTGTTGATGTTGCAGTTTTAGTAGGCCTATCTGCTATGAGGGGCTGGTCTGAGTTGTCCAAATCTACTTCTTTCCTTCTCGACCTGAGATCATATCTATTAGAAGTGTGACCAGGCCTTTCTTCTTTCCCCAACTCATGAATTTGAGCACTCATCAGTGATTCTTCATATGCGGACTGCGTCAAATGAGGAAAAGGGGGAGCTTCCTCAATACAGTGAATTTCGGGGCCAAACTTGTCTATATCCTCTCTCTCCTCATGATCTACTAGGTTATTTTGGAGGGGGGCTTGAACCCTTTGATCTTCTCTGTCCTTTCCCCTTTGTTCCCTCGGGAAAACCTGAGGCATATTGTTAGCAAGTCGTCTAAAACCTCTATTATCATTGTTTTGGGGATTTCTGTACATGGGCTTCCCTTCTAATTCCAACCTTTCTATCTTGGCAGCAAGTGATTTTAGTGTTCTAGCTGTCTCATCTGTCTGATGGGGCAGGGGAGAAGAACTGGATGTGGAAGCTTCAGGCCTGTTCTTGGACGTACTTCTATCACCTGTGTTTCTGAGTCGGTTGACAGCCAATATGTTAGATTCTACCTCCACGGCTGCATCCTGCATGTGGGCCAGCGTAGTAGCTCTTCTTTCTCTCAGCAGTAGGCAGAAATCAGGATCAAAGGCGCTAGAGTAAGTGATCTTTGCAGAGGCTTCAGAGGGTTTTATCTCAGCAGGAATTTTGTTATACATTTTATTAAACCTCTTGGAGAAGTCAGAAACAGACTCTCCTTCCTTTCTCTTCAACGACCCAAACTCTGTCATGTAATACATGAAGTCTTTTTTATCTCCCCACTGTCTCAAAAAGGCATTATCTAGAGCTATGATCCCATCAATAGATCCAAGAGGCAGGGCCCTGAACCATTTTCTAGCCTCTCCTTGGAGACTATGGACAAAAATTCTCATCCATACGTATGTGTGCATGATAACATTATCATCCGCGAAAGTGTAAAAGGCTGCTAGGTGCTCTTCAGCAGTTATTTCCCCCTTGCCTGTAAACTTGGGCAGTGACTTTAGGTATCCTTCTGGTGGGAGGGCATTGAGAGGTTGTGGTAGCACGAGGGGAGCGTATCTAGCGGCTATAATGACCTCTATTTCGGTCATAGGGGGATTCGCTCCGGCCGTAGGAATATTAGGTGGAGGAGAACTCAGATGAGAAGGAGTTCACGAAGGGGCTACCGGGAATGAACCTTGGAGTGGGGTGGGAAACAAGAGGGGATTCAAGGAGAAGGCAAACGAGCTCAAGTTAGCAGGTGCTCCTCCTTGTGCAAGAGTGGGGAAATCTTCTGTGGTCATGGGTCTACGCAAAGGTACAGCTTCAGATGAGAGGGGAGTGACAAGGATTTCTCCCTCCAATCCCAGACCAGGAGGGGAAAACTCAGCAGGAACACTCCCAAAATTCAGGAAACGGGAAACTTGTGAGGGGGGTCTATTAAGAAACTGAGGGGGAGAAAATGGAGTTCTTATCGAAGGAGATGGTGGATTACCTGTTTTTGCGGTGGAAGCTTCTTCTTCAGGGGCCTTTCCTTTTCTGAGAACCACCTATGGATCATTTTCAGGTGTAGCTAGGGGAAGTTGTGGATGAGACCGCGTGTGTCTACCTCTGAAAGCCACAATTGATAGAGCAAGTTCTCCCCAGCGGAGTCATCACAATGGAGTCGCTAGGTGCACAGCAGCAATCTCAATAGTTTTGATATCTGATGCACCTTCAAAATCAGCTAATCATTGTCGTTCAATCCCGGGGAAAATATTCAACTTCGTCCCCGGCAACGGCGCTAGAAATGTTGGCGACGGAAGTCACTCCTGGATTGCTAGCAGGAGCAGAGCCCAACACCTATCAGTTTTATGTCACGGTTTGTTTATGGGTGATCAAATGGACAGAGACTCGGGGGAAATGTCACTCTAACTCAGAGACTGGGTCCGGCATGTATGAAATAAAGGAGGTCTTGACCTAACTTCAATCAGTGGGTTGATTAAAAGATGAACAGGTGGAAGACTTGATAAGAGGAGTGAACAAGCTACTTTAGGCAACAGGATTTCTGCAATTTGTTGAAGAAAAACCCCGAACGCGAGATCCTCAGGTTCAGGGCTTCAATGCGACCGTCACAGTGATCAAACTCTACATCATCCTATAACAGTTGCAACTCGACTGGATTCTCCAATTCCGAGCAGTTTCAACACAGTTTGAACAAATACATGAAAGAAACTGACATTCATAAGGCAAGAAGTCTTAAGAGTTCATACATAACCAGAGATAGCAGTGCTTCATTAAAGCTTTACAACCGGGAACTCTGCTCTACCATCGATACCTTACAAAATACAAAGACTGAGTCTATATACTCAGAGAAAAATGCCTAACAGAGGCATGTCCAGTCGCCCGAGGCTTGGTGTCCCTTCAGTCAAACTCATATTGATATTCCTTGTCGGACACCACCTTAACTGTGCATGGCTCCTGCAGGGGGAGTAGCTGAATCAGTAAATGCCGAATTAGCGTGTGCAGACCTCTTCCGGCTAGTCAAGGACTCGGCATGGATTTTCTGAAAGAATGGGTACACAGGACCCTCTCGAGCAGACCGCTTACCAGACTCTCCATACTTCACACTTAATGAATGAAGAGAGGTTTCAACCACCCCTTCCTGCTTTCATTTACTCCAAGCGAAGACCAGAATCGAGGTCGGGTCCGATGGCAACTGGAGGTTGTGACGGGCCTCCCTATGACTGAAACCCGATGCCTTTGGCCCCTTTCGCACAGCTCTTTTCTTTCCCCAGTGACCATGGGCTATGACCCTGTGTAAATTGTTTCCCCAATTTCCGATTCTCCGATGCACCTTATGCGCTAACCCATCTGAGCTATACAATGGTCCATGTGACCTGCTACCATATGACCGCAGCCATATAGATTTCCATCGGGGTTTCAGGGTTTGCGACGTCAATGTGCACGCCTCCTCTGGACTCGTGATTCTCTGATCCCCGATGGCTCATGGCCGTTGACCTGTCAACGGTTCGTTCCCCGTCGTGAAAGCCTGCCACCTGTATTCCACTACGGTCCTTAACTCCATCGGGAAATCACATATCGGGATATCGCAATTCCCGTTGTCATGTGCACGGGACTTTTAGTTCCCCAATCCCCGACTCTGCGGGATCTCTCACCACGTGTCCCTGCTGACGGACGGTTTTGATCCAGTCGGGAAATCGCGGATCGCGATTCCTACATGCAAGAGTTTCTTGTCTTCGAAAACTCTGATTCTCCGATGAACTAAACCCCGACTCTCCTCCTGATGTCTAACGCGTGTCTTTCGAAGATCAACAGCTAGGATCTCCGTCGGTATTTCGAGACTCGAAAGGTCTCATTTCTCTTACCTTTTGAAACCCCAATGACTCTAATATCCCGATGACTCCCCCGGGACTCCTCCTCTGAACACTAGGGCTTAACCCCGGCGCAACTTCTCGAGATCTAACGGCTGACGGGATTTCATCGATCTCCTCTGTAAGATTCTGACCGTCGATTTTATTTGAAGATGGTTCTCGACTGCTGAAGACAAAACTTTTCCCGCTCACTTGCTTGACTTGCCGCTACAAAATGGGATTCTCTCGTGATATGCTCAGGTGCTTCCCATGCAAACTGCAGACCTGGGTACGCCTAATCCCGAGACAAGAAATATCGCTAACAACTATTACGTCCCTATGTGGACCAATAAGATAGGATGACAACCTTCCTAACATGTCACATAGCAAGTTCGATTCATCTGCAGCAAGATTGAGGAGAAGTAGAAGTAATACTATGTCTAGTTTAGGTCAGTGTCAGTCAGTCTTTTTGTAATAAATCATCTGTCGGTATAAGTAATAATGGAAATGCCTAATTTTTATGTAAGAGTCAGTATGTCAAAAAAGCATGTGGGAAAGTTCTCTTGCGTATCTGATTGTGTAGAGAATATCAGAAGGAAAAGAAGCATCTTCCATTTTTTAAGATTGGCATTGTTTGTTTAAGAATACACTCAAATAGATCATACAATTGAGGAAGTTTTGGGAATCCTGTGTTGGTCATTTTTATTGTGTGATCTTTTTGGTTTTTTTGTTTTTTCTTAGAAGAGTGAGACAATCATCTTGTAATTCATGTTTTTCAGTTAGGGGAGGATTGAGTGAGTGAAGGCGCACCAAAGAAACTAGTGTTGCATCGTTTTTATTGTGCTCAACAAATAAAGCAAGGCTTCCTCTTCGTTTTCCCGGGATTGGCAACATAGAGCAGAGGCAGCAAGGCGTGTTTTATCCATCTCCAGCAAGAATGTCGTCCTCTTCTTCTTACTATGTCTATTTTCCCATTCCCTTAGTTTATTGAACACCTCCCTCCATTGGATACACCAAAAATGTGCATTTCCCAAGAGATACACACCTCTCCCTTGCTAATTTGTCTTTCACTCTTCATGTGATGCACCCTCCATCCAACACTTTTCCATAGCTTCTAATAATTCACCCCTCACACTCAGATCAATTGGTATCAGAGTGTGTTATTTCCTTGGGCCCAGAACTTCATCAACCAAGTTCAAAAATTAATTTTTTTGGGGGGGTCTTCATCCTCAGTCTCATGCATCTGCTCGGAGTGTGCATTTCACCATCCTAAGGGATTCTTTCACACTCTCCTCAAGGTCTATTCCATGATGTCGACCATGCCGCCTCGATGAGAGGCGTCCAGTGAGGAATCCATTGCAGACACATCAAGCCCAGTGGCAGATTTTGCGGTGGATCTTCAAGAACTGATTCGACTTCAACATCGAAGACCTCCAGCGACCATGTAGCTGGACACCCATTTTCAATTGCCCAAGTTCGTCAGCCAAATGAATGGCGAGACCTTGGATTCATGGCTCCACAGCGTCTCCACTTATTTCAAAACCTTGCCTGAGATGGAGGAGGCCACCAAATTCCAAATAGCCAGCCTTCAACTCGAAGGAATTGCCCAAACTTGGTGGGACACACACTTAGATAGTGTAGAATTGATTGTTGATATTGGTACTCCGTAGTCCCCGAAAAATGACCGCATTACTTCATGGGATACATTCTTCCAGGCGTTGAGAGAACGCTTCTACCCTCCAAGCTACCTTCACAACCTACTCGCAAAGTGGTTACGACTTTGGAAAATTACCAATCAGTCAGTGAAAGGATACATCTATGTCTTCTACAAGCTACACATCCAACTCCAAATCAGAGAACCAGATGAGGTATTAATAATTAAGTTCAATTCTAGTTTATTATTACCTCTCCGATGGGAGGTAGATCTTTTTGACATCACTTCTCTGGACAAGGCCTTCTTACGGGCCTTGGCCGTAGAAATAAAGGTAGCTCCTCACATTCGATATCCTCCAAATATAACCAATACTGATGACCCACATCCTTCTCATTCTCAACCTTATCCTTCTTCCTCGTCGGAGACCAAAAATGCAATTTGGTGTAATTTTCACAAAACCAATTCCCATAACTCTGCCGACTATCAAGCCATTAAAAATAGCCACCTCCATCAGACCTTGTTTACAGAGACCATGCCCACTGAGTTTCCAGAGAAAACAAAATTCATATCTCTCACCAACCCCATCGAAGCGGACCCATCCCTCATTCACATCACTACGCCAAAACCAAATCACCATAACGTTCCCCTCTTCACTCACAACTGCCAAATTAAAGATGAACTCGCCACTCTCATTCTGGACAATGACAGTCAATGGAATCTGATATCACAAGATTTATTCCAACATATGAAACTCCCCACCACCCCACACCCCGATCCATATCATCTTGGCTGGGTACAGAAGGACGGTCCTTGCATTACTATTGCTAGATGTTGCACCGTCACTTTCTCCATTGGCCCTTTTCGTGACACAGTGATCTGCGACATGTCACCATTAGATTGTGTTGACCTCCTTCTCAGTCTTCCTTACCAACAAGATCAAAAAGTGGTGTATCATGCCAAGACTCATCAGTATCACCTTAACCAGGTTGGGCGCACCTATGTACGTACTTCATCATCTTTCACTTCACCATAGCCGTGAACCACTACCATCGCCACGCACCATGTTATCAATACCACCAATATCTCTTTGTGTTTGACCCACCATGTTTAGCCCGAGAACCTCACTAATATAACACCTCCCATAATAATCCCTCTACTCCTGAAATGTGCCAAAGTCTCAGAGTCTCCTTCAAGACTCCCACCCTCTTAATCTCAAGCTCCATCCATCTATCTGATTCATAACGCATCATTATACAATACGCCATCAGCTCGCTCGGTTACACGAGACACTGTAGAATGTCCTCTGGTTACTGTATCCCATTCTTGCACCCAAGTAACAATTAAATATCTCTATCCATTACCCTAGATCACCTCTCAGTTTTCCCTGGGAACGATGCGTAAACAAGGAGGTCACCCGGTGACTTACCACTCCGAGACTATGTCCTCAACCAAATTTATTGACCGCCACTACGCCAAAGAATTCCACCTCTTGATGTCGGATTTACAAAAGTGGCACCCTTACAAAAAGTCCATGCTCGCTTCCACATACTTCTTACCTTTTTAGGTCTCTCTTGGATTTCAGTCCCAAGCGCCCACAGAACTTCCTCTCATTTTGCATACACCGGAATCATCTAATAAACTTCGCAAACAACAAACTGATCATAGTGGCGTTCAGAATTTGTCACATATACACACTCCAGTTGCAGCTTCCTTGCAAATAACACCGGATCATGCCAAGAAACATCATGTTTCCTACCTGGTCGGTCAACAATGCCAAACGTCAGAGACAGGACAAGTGGATGACAGTCGCGACAGTGCAATGAAAGTTCCCTCCTTTGGTGGTGGAAGCAGGGATGCTTCCGGATCTAAACATGCAGGAATTGGACCAATAAGACAGGATGAAAACCTTCCTAATAGGGAACATAGCAAATTCAAGTCATCAGCAGCAAGATAGAGGAGAAGTAGAAGTAATATTATGTCTAGTTTAGGTCAGCGTCATTCAGTCTTTTTGTAATATAGCATATGCTGGTATAAGTAATAATGGAAATTTCTAATTTTTATGTAAGATTCAGTCTGTCAATAAAGCCTGTAGGAAATTTCTCTTGCATATCTGATTTTGCAGAGAATCTCAGAAGGAAAAGAAACATCTTATGCTTTTGAATATTGACATTGTTTGTTTAAGAATACACTCAAAGAGATAATACGATTGAGGAAGTTTTGGGAATCCTGCGTTAGTCATTTTTATTGTGTGATCTTTTTGCATTTGTCATTTTTGCTGAGAAGAGTGAGAGAATCATATTGTAATTCACATTTTGCAGTTAGGGGAGGATTGAGTGAGTGAAGGTGCACCAAAGGAACTAGTGTTGCATCATTTTTATCGTGCTCGGCGATTAAAGCAAGGCTTCCTCTTCGTTTTCCTGGGATTGGCAATGTAGAGTAGAGGCAGCAAGGTGTGTTTTGTCCATCTCCAGCAAGAACGTCATCCTCTTCTTCTTATTGTGTCTATCTTCCCATTCGCCTAGTCTATTGAGCACCTCCCTCCATTGGATACACCAAAAACGTGCATTTCCCAAAAGATTCGCCTAGTCTTTGTATGCCTGCAAGAAGAGCATCACACCTGGCAGTGCAGAGGTACCCCTATAGATGAGGAGAAGATATTTGAGTATTCTTCCACGACCTTATCTACATTCTTATGTTGTGTGGAGAGCTCGGTCGCAGAGACCTTCCTGCATTGCTTAGCAGATATCAAGGAAATAGCACTAGGTGGGACTGCCTCGGGTATCCTGTACAATTTCATGTTCAAAGTAATAATAACACTATGAGGCCTAGACTCATATACAGCATGACGTTTCCATAAATAAGGTTGGCCCAAAAGAACATCACAAACTTCGAGATGAGAAACATCACATAATACCTCGTCTTTGGAGGGCTTGATGTCGTATGCCAGTCGACACTGTTGGTTGACGCGGAGATCGCTTGCTTGGTGGAGCCATCCAATGGTGTAGGGTTCTGGGTGCGGCATTGTTGGCAGGGCCAGCTGCTTGATGAACTCTGCTGAGATGAGGTTCTTTTGGCTACTGCTATCAATGATGAAGTGCAGTGGGGTGCCTTTTACCCACATCTTTGAATGGAAAAGGCACTCTCCTTCTTCTGGCTCATCTAGTTCACTAGGCTGGAGATTGGTGGTAGCAACGGTGGCACTAGGTTTCACATCAATGATCCATCTTCCCCTTTCTGGTTCTGGCTCAAAGTCAGAATCTGCATCTGATTCAGAGGCTTTCACTTCGGCCACCAGTGAATTCTTTGAGCAGCAGTCAGCAATGTTATGCCAAGGGCTCTTATGGAAGTCACACCACTTCTCGGTGTCTTTCTTTGTCTTTCCGTTGTCCTTCTTTGCTTGTGGCTTGGACTAGTTGTCCTGATACTGTCCATCTTTGGTCTATCCTTTGTTCTATGTGTTGGGGCTGCCCTTTCCTGGCTTTTGTTGTGTGGGGTTCCCCGGCCCAAATAGCTGTGTCTTTTGTTTGAGCTTCTGCTCAATTTTGACGGTATATCTGTAGGCTGCACCCAAGGATGAGATGTACAGAAATTCCATTTCAGTCTGGATGTATTTATGCAGAGCACCACTATACTTGAGCACCAGATGTCACTCTGAATCTTTGATACCCAGCTTGGTGTGCAAGGTATGGAAGCTATTTGTGAAATCTGGCACTGCTTGGTCTCTTTCTTGCCGCAGTGTGGTCCATTTGGTATACAGGTCGTCATAACTTTCAACAGGGTAGTATTGTTCCTTAATAGCATCCCTGAAGGATTCCCAGGTGGTCGTGACTGAAAATAGTGAGGATTCCTCTGTTTCCTTTTGCTCACAGAAAGTTTCCCACCAATCTCTGACATGGGGAACAGCTTTGAGGAGCGCAAAAGTAATCTTTTCTCTATTCGAAAAGTTATGGATAGAAAAATACCCTTCTAGTAGATTCAACCACTTTTCTATAGCATATGCGTCTATCTAACCTTCAAATATAGGAATATCAAAGTTTATTTGTACCTTGAAGGGGGCGGCACCTATGTTCGAAGAAGATGTGTCGCATGTTGGTAGTCGTTGAAGGATTTGCGCGAAACTATCCATCATCTTGTTCCTCTGTTGCGTGAGGGCTTCCTCAATCAATAGTTTGAAAGGATCTCATGTCCCATCATCTTTATTTTCTCCTTCCATGAGAGGTCTCTTGGGTGTGTGAGAGCTTTTGTCCTCAAGAGAAATAATCTCAAGACCCAACTCTTTGTACTCTGACCTCGTTGGGGACATGCATTAAGATGACAAGGAGCATACCGCTCTAATACCATTGATCGAAATTTTATGAGCAGGACGAAATGAATACAGATTATTAACAGGTGCTTAACACAAAATAATAGAGATACAGTAAAATTGGTTTTCTATTAATAAAGAAATAAGCTGGAAACTGTAAAATGCAGCGGAAACAAGTTTGTTGGAATGGTGGTGGCTTATCTCTGAGAAGAGATGTGATGGCTACGCTTATTCGCAAGAAGATGATTACAATGAGGCTCTGAAGGCCTTTTTACAATAAGCAGGAATGTCAAAAACCATAGACATCCAAAAACCTAACCCTAGGAAATGAAACGCCAAAAGTCATGTGGACCCCGTTTGGGTAAGTTAGTACATCAACTTCCCGGGGTCGTAACTTTTGCATACGATCTCTGTTTTAGGAGTATGATAGCCCATTGGAAAGGTATCATCGAGGAGATTCATGTTAGGTTAAATATAAAAGGAACTTCCATATTTCAAACTTGTTTTGCCAAAAAACATCGTTTAGGGACTCAAAAAGGCTTCGAAAATGAAAACTGCTAAAAATAGTAAATTACCAAAATTGCCAGAAAAATGTTTTGAGCCAGTTGGAAAAGGTGGGTGGCCACCGATATCCATCTGGATCAATCCTCCCTCCTTAGGAAGAAATGGTATCCATTGCGTTGAGGTCCCCCATCAGATGAGGAAATTTCTGCTAAATTTGGCCCCGGGTGAGCCACTTGCCTTGGTGCAGGAGCTTCCCTGCTTTGACGACTCGATAAAGTTGGATCCTTTGTTGTCGAGTGCCCTTGATCTATGTGTCCACAATCTGATCATTGGATTCTTGTTGTATGTAGTTAGGGTTGAGCTCTATTGGTGTCAGTTGTTCTTCTACTTCTGAGGTGTCCAATAGTGCTGGAAAATAAGGGAGAAGGAGATCCACGTTGAACACTGGGTGTAGGCCAAGGAAAGGAGGAATGTTGAGCTCAAAAGAATTATCCCCCGCGGCCTTGGTGATAGTGCATGGCCCATAATAGAGTGGGCAATTCTTTTGATGGGGTATTGTAAGTCGTTATTTCTGCAAGTGCAACCAAACTTTGTCACCCACCTAAAACTTATGTGGCACCCGATGTTGATCATGGCATTTTTTGTACTTGTCATTGAACTTTTGTAGGATATCCTGAACCTGTTGGCGGATGTGCTAGATCTGCTCAATGAACCAAGTGGCTTTGTCAGCTTCAGTTGGAGCAGGAGATGAGTCAGTCGAGGTGACCGCAAGGGGAAGTGCAACATCTATGGGACCCAATGGTTGGAATCCAAACCCCACCTAAAAGGGGTTGTGGTTGGTTGAGGTATGCAGGGGTCGGTTGTAGCTATGCTGGACATAGGGAAGGCTCTCATCCCATGTGCAGGGGTGCTTTGAATTATACATGCGAAGGATATGCACAATCATTTGATTTACAACCTCGGTTTGGTCATCTATCTAGGGGTGGAAGGCCATGGATTTGGTGAGCTTGGTGTCCAGCAATGACCAGAGGCTCAACCAGAATGTGCTGAGAAATCGACTATCCCGAACAGAGACAATGGTTTGTGGGATTCCAAAATGTGCCCAGACTCGTTCAAAGAAGAGCTTGGCAGTGGCCTCTGCTATGATGCTCTTCTTGCAGGCAACCAGACAACCCCAAACCCAAGTTCTATCCTCACAATAGCCTCAAACCTCTAGCTCTCTCTTTTCCCCACAACCTGCACTACCCAAGGAATGTACCCCTTTCATTGCTTAGAGTCCCTCAGGCCACATCATTCGATTATCATAGATACTAGTGCATTCAATTGGCCTGGAATCACTCAGTTGGGAACTCTAGGAACTCTCAGTTGTTTCATGTTTTCTCACAACAACCTTCACAAGGCTCTGAGTCATTTTCTGATCTGGATTTTATGAGTAGAACGAAATGAATACAGATTATTAACAGGTGCTTAACACAAAATAATAGATATACAATCAAATTGGTTTTCTATTAATAAAGAAATAAGCTGGAAATTGTAAAATGCAGCGAAAACAAGTTTGTTGGAATGGTGGCGGCTTATCTCTTAGAAGAGATGTGACGGTTGCGCTCATTCGCAAGAAGATGATTACAATGAGGCTCTGAAGGCCTTTTTACAATAATCAGGAATGTAAAAAACCCTATACATCCAAAAACCTAACCCTACGAGATGAAGCGCCAAAAGTCATATGGGCCCCATTTGGGTAAGTTAGTACATCAACTTCCCAGGGTCATAACTTTTGCATACGATCTATGTTTTAGGCGTATGATAGCCTGTTGGAAAGGTTTCATAGAGGAGATTCATTATAGGCTCAATATTGAAGGAACTTCCATATTTCAAACAAGCTTTCCCAAAAAAAAACATCATTTAGGGCCTCAAAAAGGCTCTGGAAGTGAAAATTGCTAAAAATAGTAAATTACCAAAATTGCCAGAAAACTGTTTTGAGCTAGTTGGAAAAGGTGGGTGGCCACCGATATCCATATGGATCATTTTCTCCATCGAAAATCACACCATAGGCTCACAACCCCATTTACAGGCACACAAGCCTATTTCTCAACATAAAAACACAGCCAAACAATGGTTGCCTTAAATTATACCATGGTTGGTCATCTTCCCAACCCTTTGCTCCTCCTTTCCTGCACAAAATCTACTTGTAAACATTGTCTATAATCTGCATACGAATTTCCTCTTCTTCCTTGCTTGCTTGACTCACACTCTTCTCAAGGATGAATATACTTCATCCCATTCTCTCCAATAACTATGGGATGTGACCACTCACACCCACCCTCTTACTTGAGTTTAAACGATTGGTTTCTCATACACTCAATCAACAAATAGAATGTTATACACAAAGTTAATAATTTCAGGATTGTGGGTTGAATTAATACCCATGAATAATTCCCCCTTGGACCCCTCTCTCTTGTGGAATCATAACCCCCCGTCGTTCTTCATCTCTTTCGTATCGCAACCAAAGATTATTACTTTTATTAATTATTTCAATGTTCATAATATGCAAATTTGGCCCCCAACCACATAAATCAATACGGGCTCTCCACCCAAACACATTGGCTCACCAACCTAATTCAGATTTATATAATTATATTATAATTCACGGGGATTAGAACTGGGGATGTTACACAATTGTTCTTCTTCTCTTGCAGTTTGTGTTTCCTAGACTCGGGGGCTTGATCTTCTTATAGCCTTTCTTGTTTAGTGGCTTCTCTTTCTAGTGGGGTTTTCCCATATTTTCTTTGGTGGACTGGTTTGGCTTCTTGGAATTCAGCACATTGTGTCATGTGGCATTTTTAATCTAGAACTTCATTTTAACTTGGTTGCATACAGGAGGAGACAGTTTCTCTTACAACATCCCTCCTTTAAGCAAGTGATTGAGGTTTTTAAGTTTGGTCTTAGGGTCTTCTCTCACCCTTTCCCTAAGTGATCATCTGGTACTAACTTGTTCTTTAGGATTCTCATGGATCCAAGGAATGATTTTCTGCAATTTATTGAAGGGAGGAGAGTAAAATTGAAGGAAATAGTGCCTCAATACAATTGTTTTTTAGGAAGATATAATATCAAGAAACAAACACAGCAACACAATTGGCAATTGTCGTGGGAATATTGGGTCAACAAAAAAGGAATATCACCAACCTAGAAGATTAATTTAAGGTTCTATGTAGCATTATTCGTAAATTGTCTCAAGGGAACTAGGTTGGCCCTTCTATGATAGAAGAAATTTTGGCAACTAATCAAGACAAGGATGATTCAATGCATACACTTCCAGAATTGAATGTGACGGTATAGAAAAATGACAATGAAGCAGCAAACGAAGTTGGAAACAACTCCACTTTTAGTTAGTTTTGTGTTTTTTAGGACAATAAGGATTTTAGGGATTGTTTTGTAGAATTTACAGAGTCAAGTTCTTCCTAGAAATTTTACATGTAAATATGCTTAAATGGGCACTTTCTATCAGGATTCAAGCTCTTTCTTGATATATAGATATAGGAAATCATGTACTTTACTATATAACTCTACTACAAGCAGATTTTGAAGCCTTTTTTCTTAATATAAACATAACTGCCAATTCCTATTTAAAAAAAAAGGGGGGGGTATTAGAAAGTTGACATATCTACCAATTCCTGTTAAAAAAAATTGTTTTAGAAATTTGTTGTAGCCTCAATGGACATCATAACAATAAAAAAAATTAGGACTGTCAAATAGTCTATAGTTCAAAATCTGTCTTAAAACTTGCATAATAACTATAAAATAGATGTTATTATCCTTCATAGAGGATGTCCAAGAGTTTCTACTAGCATAAAGCCTAAAAACGACACCTAAAAAAAGGATAGCTTTACAAAACATAATATGAACCGGAGTTAATTAAGGGAATTCCTACTTATATAAGATTCATCTTGATCCATGAGAGAAGGTTGAGGATCCTAATCCATTTCATCTGCTTCTCTATGCATATGTATAACAAAATCTTCTTCATTGTTCTCTTCTACCCCTAACCAATAGACATGTTGAAATTGGAGATTGATTGTAGGCTCATAGTTAAATCGGCGACCTATTGACGTAGAGCACAACATTCGGCCTCTAAACTTTCAATTTTCCTTTTCTGTTGAAGTAAAGTTTCCATAATAACTTCCATCTCATTGCTATGGTTCTCTTGTTGAGAATGAATTCCCCATATTGCAATGAAAATAAAGGTCATAGTGTCTACAATAAGTGTCTCTTGTCTTTGAACAACATGTTCAATATCAGTGATTTGCAGAGAGGGAATCACCTCGAATGATTATTGCTCACCATAACATCTAGAATCCAATGAAAACTGTCCAAAATCACCCAATTCCAAACCTCCTTTTTGTTATCCACTGCCAATTCCCCAATTCCAAACCTCCATTATGATATCCACTACCAATTCCCCAATTCCAAACGACACAACCAAATTAACCAAGGAACTAAGAAGGGAGGAAAAATTGCCAAAACTACTCACCTTTCTAGCTAGCCAAACTCTAATTCCCTTCCAAAAAATTTCCAAACACATACTATAGGATGCTTTTAGCATTTCCACTTCCAAATTGTAGCCCATGAATGTTGAGGGACAAGAAAATATGAAATTTACAAAGGTGCTCATGTTTTAAATTAACCATGCACTAAAACCCTTCCAAGAATCACTAAGCACAAACCAGAGGACGCATCCAAAATTATCACCTTGATAGAAAAATTGCCCTGAGGGTTTCTCTCAAGCTAAGGAAAACCTCTCAAAATCCAACCACCCAAACCCAGAATGAATCCATAATCCCACCTTTGCCTGAGTTCACAATAAATCTGGATTGAAAGAACTATTCCTACATAATGGTTGAAGTGTGTAATGGTACAATGGATGAAATACCCATCAAACTACACCTGTGCCTCTTGAATTTCATGTGCCACTTGTCTCTATTATATGATAAAATACTAAACTTAGGATAAATAATTAAACATATATATTAGTGTGTTAGGGAGAATGATATTGCACCTTTTATCCTCAAAATTCTACAATCCAAATGTGAGGCTTCATTAACCAAATGATCCACCTAACAACTCCTTTCCCTTAAAACATGAAAAAAATCTGCGTGTTCAATGCATATGGATTCTTTCTATATCCATTCAGTTTGCCTTTATAAGTTGTCATCTAACAAAGAAGGACAACATATGGGTTTGATTATTATTGTTGAATCTCTAGTGACAATTAACTCCCTTATCCACCTTGAATCGAGAGTCTTATTCCTTGTTATATAGATAACTCCGCTACTTGGTTATTGGTTTCTTCATCCAAACCCCATTCAAATCTTGCTTCATGATTTCCCTCGAGATAAAAAAACGATCCCCCCACACCTACCACCCATGATTGTTAATTACCTTATTATCTATAATTAAACTAAAACAATTTCAGCATGATCTAAAATAATCCATTCTTATGACAAAAATGTTTGTCATACTAGCAATTTCCCCTCAAGGTGAAAAAGGTACACCATGGTGATGTGAATAGGTTGAATAAGTTTGTTTTTTAAATATGCTTATAATACAAAACGATATGAAATTGGATGTTTGTTAGATAAAAAAAAGTAAAGGAAGGGAAAACACACACACAAAATTAAGGCAAGGAAAACATAAAATGCTAATTCTTAAGAACTAAAGAATTACTTCACATGAAGCATCTTCCTAATTAATACTACCATATCTTAGCCATGGTTGTGTTCTTTCTAAACATCATTTCCCTCTCAATGTTGTTAATGTTTGTATGTTTTGTGGGTGTGTTTGCCTTGGTAGACAACTATAGAAACAATAAGCCATGTTAAAAGCATTCCATTCATCACTGGACTCTATGACGTAATATTGTACTCTTGTGTCTCTACAATGTATTTTGTATCCCTCCTCCAAAACATTTCACAAATCCAAGTTAATTTCACTAACTCCTAACTCGATTCAATATGTCATAAGTTATTATAAACAATTTGTTTCAATTGCAATGGATCAAATATATCTTAATTCATTGCATTAACAATTTTATTATACAATTGTAGTGTTTAAATTTGATTATACAATTGTAGTGTTTACTTGTTGAAGTCATGAGCATTGGAAGCCTTGGCAACTTCAATCATATTGAACTCAGTTGCATTTTGTTTTTTTTTGTATAGAACGTTGTCTCAATTGCTTCCTCCAAACAAAGTGGGCTACTAACCTACCAAAGCTATTAGTCTTCTTAGAGTCCTTGCATTGAACATTGTGATGTCACTACCATTAGTTCTCACTAACCATTTTAGTGGGTTGTAGAACCTCATCCTTTGGGTTTATGCAACTCTTTAAGTTTAGGATAACAAACAAAGATTTGAATGCGTGAGATCCTTAAATAGCAATGTCGATGCACATACTTCATGTCTCTATTATCACTTTGTTGGCCATAAATGTAACAACATTGTCATTGTGTGAGTGGTAATGACTTCCACCACAAATATTCCAGTGGACTCGACACCCACAAATTATGTTGACCCCTTAGTGCTCACCTACAATTACGTAAATATAAGGACCACATTTAAATATTCATATCACATAAGGAAATGTCTTATGGTGTAATAGAAAACCCATTCAATCTAAATTCTGATGTCTTTTCCCACATGGACAATGACTATTTAGTTTGATTAGCTAATGTTGCTCTCATCAAATGGGACAAGTAGAAATTGGTTCAAACATGTCAAATTCTAAGAGTAATGGACTCGTTGGGTAAGAAATGTGGCAAAATCTAAGTGGTAGTCATCGTCACATGTCTGAAAGTGATGGGTTAAGTGATTCCTTTACGAAATTAGATGAATCTAGAAGAGGTTTCTAGGTGCAAAAGATTAAGATTATGGAATGGCACCACAAATCCATTACTCTAGAACATTTCCTTCAAATTTGTATCCAAAACTTGAAGTTTCCATGGCCGCAGATAATGCAGATGTAATGAGGCAGTTTTTTAGCAGAGAGATAGTTGAGATGGTTTTATCTACTTCGTAATATATGCTTCATATCTAGATGGTGATGAGAGATTGACCAATCATAATCAAAAATCCACTTCAGAGGAGAGAAATGTCTTATGATGTAAATATACATGCACATCAATCAGTGAGTTCCTAAATACTAAATTTGGAATGTTTTAAAGAAAATTTCTATCAATGTACATATTCTATAATGTTAGCATAATCAAATAGAAATCAATCATCCATATGCAAATGTTGGCATTCGAATGGTGAAATGAATTGCACTAAATGCTTCTCCATTATGATTCCAAATAGTTAGAAAAAACCATTTCATATAGTTTTGTATAACTAGCACTTATGATAATTTTCTATGAAATCTATCAATTTCAAGATTATTGAAAAATAATATTTTTACTACTAAAGTATTGGTTTTGATCCCCTGCTTCTTCTATCAATTGGGAGGATGGAGATGGGGGTCGTGATTACATGCATAAGCCAGTGCTAGATAACAGAGAGGAAGAAGCAAGTTATAAGGTCTTAGAAGCCTTCAATTTGGATATCAATTGGAGAGGCATGTTTCCTAAAAATATCAATACCAATGGAACACATGGAGTTGTATGTGGTTTTGATGCCCATAATGGTAGTCGACACATTGTGGAATTGAACCTAGGCTAGGTATTCAACTCCACAAACAATCCTACCTGTGGGAGAAATGCATTAATTATCCCTTACATATTTTTGATCCCATGTCTGCAAAACAAGATTTACCACATGACCTTGACCATTCTTACCTACCTATGGATGGCTCTTGGGGGAGGAGTCAAGGATATTACTTTCCAATATATTCCTGAACTACAAGGTTTTTTTCCTCCAAAATTAGGGATGTTTACAGGCTTCACCAGATCGATAACTTGAAGAGCCTTCACAAGTTGGTTCTAAGTTTGAATTCCTTTAGTGTTAGGATTATTGAGAGAATTGGGAGTCTTAAGGACTTGGGAATATTGGATTTGAAGCACAATGAGTTCAAGGGTTTCATGCCACCAAAATTAAACAAGCTTCTCAATATGGATAAGATCAACGTCAACCACAATCACTTGGATAGAACCCTTCTAAAGAAAGACCCTGTTACCATTACATGGCACGACCTGATCGAACCAATCATTGTCCAATGGATCTAAATACTCGAAAATGATCAACTAGTTACAATCACGCATATACTTTGAAGAAGGGAAATACCTTACAACATAGCTAGAGAAATAACTAACTATTTTCTTAACTAATTCTCATTACATATAATAAGTCCTCTCTAATTTGAAGAAATTTGTTCTAGCAAAAAATTCGAGTAAATTTTTGTTTTAATATATGATGGATTATATTTATTGGTTGATGAATGATCCTCTTTATTTTATTTTGTAAGCTAGTAGGAGAATTTCATATTAACAAAACAACACATTACATAGTATATGTTGTTGGCATGTCACTAGGGAAACCAAACCAGTGGTAGAAGAGTAATTCCTTTATCCAAATTGTCTATGATAGGGAGTGAGACCATGAACTACATATAGAGTGAAACCATTTACTGCATTCAAATATCTAAAAATAAAAGACCATTTCTTTATGCCTTGACACCTAGACTGAAGAGAGGCCAAAGCCTTGCTACTTCTATAATAAAAAGACCAAAATACCATTAACCATAACATTCAGGAAATCATATAGGAGGGTTATTTGCAGCATCTTCATGAACCTGTGGTTGGATGTCGTGTAGATCAGAGAAGTCCAATAGCCAACAAAGAGACATTGTAATCGTCTACCTTCATTTGTAGTTTCATGTCATCCAGTTAGAGAAGGATTTCATTGTAAGCTTTGTTTCTCTCCACCAACACCTTGCCCATCATAGATTTCATCTACTATTAAAAGTCCATCATCTTATGATATTTTGTTTCCTTGGTTCTTAGATGAACTAGTGTCCAGAACCCATGGACAAATTTATGCATCCACATCCTTGTCCTAAATGAAGTGTCATTGTAGGAGAACCTCAGACTCCGCAAGGTCAATCCTTTCCTTAATCGTTGGTGGCATGTTAGCTCTAAAAAAAACACCAACAAACTCCTCTACTCCTTGTTGCACCCTCGAAACAAGAAGTCGACCTCGGCACCTACGAGCCATGTGATTGGGGCCACCTTTGGCCATGAAGACGCACATAACCAAAGGAGAAGCACAAAAGATATACCAAAGACCAAAGGAAACACCAAGAAAAGCATTGGGGACAAGGGGAAACACCAACGACCAGAGGATGTGCAAAGAAGTAGTAGTGAAATCCTTTGAGCACACAAGACTTGTAACACCCTATTTCCCCCAATTTGTAATTAATCATAAAATAGGAATTACCATGCTAATGCATAAGGACAATGTAAATGTATTATTGTGTGAGTTTCCAATGACTGACTGTGGGGGTGAAGCCTTGAAAGTACTGGCCATGATATCACTAGAGGAAGAGTTTGAAAACTATAAGAGAGGGTTCATTATGACAAATAACCCCAAATTTCCCTTGATGAGGATGACAACCTCCTTCAGATCCCAAGGAGAGAAATAATTTAATGAAGAAAGGACCGGTAGTTGAATTATCAACCACCCCCATGAATGGAAACATGGGCTGTCAGCCCGAAGTACCGCAGGGACCTGCAGACCTGGGCTTCCTTCTGACAGAAGGAACAGGATAGGTCGGCAAACCTTCCAAGGTAAGAGGGATACACACGGGAGAGGAGACACCAGACAAAAGGAGCGTAAGCTCACAAGGGATATGCGCGGAGCTCTCCATCAAGTCACAAACTGAAGGTCGTGAGCTTGATGCCGAGGAGCATCTGAGAAACCTCGCCGAGGCCATAACCGAGACAGAAATCTCTGAGCTACAGAGAGCAGGACCCAAACAGAAGTGGAAACGAAGGAAGAACCCTCGAGAAGGGTGAGAATTCCCTAGTGATATCATGGCTTGGCACGGGGGTGGCCAGAGTGCTAAGAATGAATGCCTCTGAGCCTATGGTAGGGTGGAAGGACGAACACCCACAGTCAGTTGGTTGGCGGCAACCTGTAATAGATAAGTGATTTCCTACCCTGTGTAATTTAGTCGTAACTGTGTATGAATTGGTTATACTGTGTATGTTTCTGAAATTGTGCATATTTCTTAATGGATATACTATATCCCTTCTATTTCTGCGTGGTTGCATAATTAGGGAAGTAAGGAATTATATGGTTCAAACATGACTTGTTCTCATAAACTCTTGAGTTTTGTAGTGTCTTAAGATAGAGCCACGAACTGTGAGCTCATGGACCTTAGGCGTAGTTACATGTACGATGGTCTATTCACCTACTTGTTCTGAGTCCCTTGGAGGATGGAGTTTTTTAAGCTCAAGAGAGGTAGTGCAGATATGCACAGGCTCTCAGCGATCAAATAGAACCCTAGAACCCCTTGATGAAGGAGCGCAATAGTTGTGATGAAGACTCTTCTAAGAGTCAAGTCCAGGAGAAAGAGCACAAAATCTCTCAAGTCCTTCATAGTTGACGAATCTCAGGAAGGATAGCGAGTTTCAAATACCGAAAGAGAGTACCCTTTCGTTTGCTAGATGAATAGACGATATCCCTTCGGAGGATCTGAGGTCTGTCATGACCATTAGATTGGAGGAAGGAACGAAGGCCTTAATACCTCTACCCCTTCAGCCTTCGCAAGTGACAATGGGATCCAGGACCGTAGATCCAAGGATCTGTCAGAGCTCTATTGAACATCGATTTTAACCCTTGCATAGGTAGGAGAGTGGACTCGATGAAGTCCTGAAAGTCCCAAAGTATATGAAATCCCGATGCGCTCTATGGATCAGCCAGTTTAGTGTGAATAACTTTCGACGTTTCAGCATCCGAGAAACCAGAGGGTAAGACCCCTCGTCTTCACAAGTTGCGAAATCCTAGTATACGAAACCCTGATGCGCTCTGTGGATGAGCCGGTTTAGTGTGAATAAGTTTCAACGTTTCTGTATCTAGGAAACCAGAGGGCAAGACCCCTCGTCTTCGCAAGTCGGAAACCCCGACGCGCGATTAAGACTGAGTGTCTTTCAACACCCTTAAGCTCAGGAAGGATAGTGACCATCAGATCCAGATCAACGAGGGTCGTTCATCGCATACACAAATTCCCATATCGGAATTCGGGGATTGGAGTGACAAGAGATTTGGAGTCACTGCATCATGAACTCCCAGTTCACGAAACTCCGAAAAGACCTGGACCGTTGGATCCAAATCATTGAGGATTGTTGGATCTCGTACAAGAACTCATGTATCGGAGTTCGAGGAATGGAGTGACCAGTGGTTTGGGTCACTACATTTCAAACTACCGGTTACCAAAATCCCGATACGGCCAGGACCATCGGATCAGGGGGAGATTCACAGTCGTCGATCTCATCGAAGGTAAGATTTCAAGTTTCGGGGTTTGAAGAGTCGAAAGACTTGACTCTCTTGCATCGCTAAGTCACGAAATGCAAAAGGCGCCTCTTGGCTTGGCCTATGGTAATAACCAACGATCATGTGGAGGTGGATAAGGGAAGAGCTAGCCTACGCTAAGCTCTCGTAGGAATTCGGGGATTCTATCCCTTGAGGAAGAGCGAAAATTCTATTTTTGCCATAGTGGGTATGTGACAAATTGGTATCAAAGCATGGTTACAACACTTGGCCTGCTTGGGCTCATGCACGAGTCGCAAAAAGAGATATCATTATCTGCATTACTCTTTAAGGAGAAGGACTGCAGAATTGAACCTGTGATTTTAGGAATTCTTCTTGAATTTCAGCAGAGGAATTTCTTTAACCCCTTTGTTAAAATGGTAACTACTCTTATAGGAGTAGGGATGCATTACTGATAAGACCTGAGTATGAATAAAAAATGTGGAATAAATTGTGCTATGAAGCTGCACGAACCAGAAAAGGGACATGAACTAAGTTGTTTTGTTATAGTGTGATGATGGCTACCTACTAAAGCACGTAGAGTCTCTTGCAATTGAGATGGTTGGTTAGGTAAGAATTAAGATCCTCATGAAGAACTCCTTCATGATTTAGGAAATCTGGTAAGGACTGGTAGGATCCTTAGAAAGTTATAATTATTGTATTATTAAAAGACTAAACCCTGAGCATATAACTCCTCACGATTGAGAGGACTAATGAAAATATGTAGGGTCAAATTATCTGACCTATAATGGTTAGAATTGCTAACAAGGATAATCAGTTTAAACAAGATTAATAGGAGTCCTTTGGGACTATTGCTAATTCCCAAGAGTGACCCTTGTTGGTTGTTCCCATAAAGAGAGGGTAACATCTGTATGAGTTACGACTATGAGATTCTTCCTGTAAGTAACTTAAAAGCTCAGAAAAGATAGCGGGGAAATTTTGTATGCCGAGTGTGCATATAGAGCACAAGGAGTGCATATAGAAACAAGCTTGTGTTAAAGTTTGAAAGCTCTAGAGGTTGAACACAGAGGTTGATTCCAAAAGAGTTGATGCCAAGTTCGTGGCTGGAAGTCATTGAAAATCTGAACGGATGGTGGAATTCTCAGAGGGAGGAATACCGAAATTCCATGAACCGTTAGATCTAGTAGATCAGCAGAGAAGATAAGGATGATAACCTCTCATCACTCACAAACTCAGGAGGAATAGTATCCATTAGATTGAAACCAACAAGAGTCGTTGATCTAGAGCTTCGAGGTTTCAGCTATTGGGAAAATAGAAGCGAAGACTTTCCCAAAGTCGCGCAAGGTAAATCATCGATTCAATTAAGGCCATTGGTTAGTGGATGACCTGAACCGTAGATCCAGTGTAATCGGATCTTCGGGAATCGTAGGTTTAGAAGTCAACGGGGAGAGTTTTGAGAACTTGCATGTCATGAAATCCCAACATCCAACCTGAGCCGTTGGATCGAGATAGGCGGTGGATCGTTGATCTGACACATACACATTTTGGGGATTTGAAATCGGGAGTTAGGAGGTGAAGACTCTGCTAGAATCCTGAAAGGTGGAAATCCGGGATTTGATCAGGACCGTTGATTGGAAGAGATATCTAGACCATGGAATCCGGGTTGTCGGACCCTCGTGGATCAGAAGTTTGGGAAACGGTGGAGCATTGTCCGTAGATTCACCGAAACACAAGATCCTGACGCTTGTCTAGGAGTTGACCCCAGGTTCCGAGTGAAGGGTCATGTGAATAAAAGAGCCAAGAAAACCTTAGCTTCAGTGTTTTGGGTTTTCAGATTTCAGGGATCGAGGAACCAAAGTTCCTTTCAACAGGAATCCTGAAATCCCGAAATGCGAAGCGCCTTTTAGTTCGGATCGTGGTCACCACCAGTGGACACGTGAGGAGAAGGCGTGAACTAGTATGATGAATACTTAGCTATGTTCAATTGTACTTGAGTGCATGAGTTTAATGCATTGTGAAGCTTCATAATAGGAAGCCTGATATTAATACCGGTAAGGTATGAATGATATTAAACGTGCAAGTAATGCACATGTATGATGTAAGAGTATAAGTATACTAGAGGCCCAATATGATTGCCCTGATGAGTGAAACGTGAAGCAAGTATTGCTCTTGTCCAGATTAAATGAATACTATGGAGGCATAGCTGACTCCATTCTGGGGAGTCATGAAAGTTCTATTCCAATTAATAGCCCGAGGGGAATGTATTCCATTTCATCGGGAAGTACCAATATAATTAGATGAAAGGGTAAATGAGAAAAGATTCTCTCTTTTCATAATAAGAGACAAATGATTACGCCTTTGAGCATCACATGAGAAGGATTGTGAATGAATCTGAATTGACTGATCTTAACAGTAAAGATGCATGTGGGTTGTAAAATATACCTATGGCAACTGTACACAGGCTTATGATTATGAGTATAGGTAAGTACATCGTGGATGTAAGTTAGCAAAAACCTAGAACATGTATTGATGCATAATCTGGAATACATACCAAAAGGGTATCTCTATGTTCCTTAAAGAATGCTTATTAACAAGCTGAAGCTAATTCGAGCTTGAGGCCATCACAAATAGTGATGGATATGCAACAAGGAAGTTGCATGTCGAAGGAGTTCCCGGTGGAGGAAATGTGTAAGGACTTTGTCAGAAGAACAGAGTCACAACCCTAAAAATTGTTGAAGGTTGGACAATGGGCTGCAAGGCATGTCCATATATAAGAATCCTGGATTACATTTTGAAAGAATCATGTAATTAATAGAAGACTAACAACTAAATATTGACCATTCTAATAACCGAATGGAAGTGTGTACGATGCACATGTTCATGATTCATTATGAGCAAAGAGTTTATATTAAAGCATGTTGCGGTATCCCAAAAAGGGTTAGAGTGAGGCCTAACCAAGGCAGCTCAAGGAAAAGAGCAGGAAGATCCCGACAGGGAGTAGAATTGCAAAAGTAGAGAAGAGACAATGAGGCCTTAGAGATAACTCGATTAGGTTGAAAAGACCCAGGCAATGTATAAAGAATTTTAAGAAGGGGAGAGCCCTCAATTCTTTCCTTGCTGTGCATTATGTTTTCTATGGGATGAGAAAGCTAGTACATTGATGAACAGAAATGTTTTGACACCATAGTGATGATGGTTGTAATACTATGAAAACGATTGAGAACTGTTGTGTTGCACTCATGAAAACATTAAGGATAGTGTGATGAAGTACATACGGATATGTTGAGACATATCTAAAAATATTTTATTAATTTAAATGCTATGGTACTTTCATTTTAATTTACATGACGACTAATGTGCCTATGGTGTATGTCATGTGTAGAAAGAAATAAGATTGGAACTGTTGAGAAAGACAGTTGCCAATAATGAACAACCTCAAGAAGAGGGTGACCATGGGGAGGCTGCGGTCGAAAGATTGTTGACAGAACTGTGAAAATCTCGCTAAAGCACTGGTGATGAGGTAAAAAAATAAGAAAGAGGGTGCTAGCAGCCAAGAAACGGTATAAAGATATCCATGCCTGTGTGGCACGAGGTATGAAGGGATTTGGTAAGAACCCCTTCTGAAATATTTTATTGTCTTAGTGTTATACATAAAATTGAAAGGCAGTTGTATGCCTTGGATACCCAAGTAAGGTATGACTCAGGACGAAGAATTGGAATGATGGAGGTATGAACCTCTGGTAGTAAACATTGTTTGTAACCCTTGGAAGAATTCATGAATTGATATGTCATGAATGCATTGACAATCAAGGAATGCGTAAAGGCATTCATGTGAAACTTTGAGTTCTGGTATACCGATTTGGGGTCGTGATCGGCCTATAGCAGGAAGCATGGTCCTATTGTAACAATGAAAGAAAATGAATAAACCATATGAGGAAAAGGTTGGTTAAATTCCAACACCCCATGGCCAATAACCTATCATAAAGTGTGACAAACTTGAAATCAATGCAAGAGTGCATTTGGGTATGAATGTGGCCATGGGTGTTGGCACATTTGTTAAAACCCTTTTGAAAGGTTGAATTACGTTTTGAAAAGTTTGGTATGTTGAGATGAGACTAACAGTTTGTTTGGTTGTGGAAAGAATAAATTGCAGGAAGCAAAAGGTCATGGATATGGTAGTGAGGGAGGAAAGGGTCTTGGATATGGCAGTGTTGTAAGTCCATAAGGAAAACCGATTGCCTGCTGAGACAAATTGCGAGGAATGGTATTTCCTTTTTGAGAAAGTAATTTAATTGTTAAGTATGCACAATTCTGAAATTGTTGTGACGATGTTGTAAAGGTGCAATAAAATGTATATGCATGGAAAAGATAACAATTTGTTTGGCCGATTGAAGTTGAAAGTGTAGGAAGCAAAAGAGTCTTGGATATGGCAATGTTGTAAGCCCATAAGAAAGACCGATTTCCTGCTGAGCTAAAATGTTATGGGAAGGAAAGTCCCATAGCTGTGAATCTGGTTCCATACGGAACATATCTGAAAATAAAAGAAGAGATTGGAAAAAATCTGTGGGTGACATATTTGCAATAAAAATTCTGAAAGTTGGAATCTATAATGGTGTCTCACGAATGTTGTATACCTGTGACACAGGTGAGGAGAAAATATTTGTCCAGAAAGGACAGATGAGGGATGTCAAAGCTGAATATGATGAACATGGCTACTACTGAGCCATGAAAACCCCATGATAAGCCATGATCACCTGAAAATTATTGTGTTGAGGTAACACAAGCCAGAGGTACACCTTGGCAAAGCAAGTCTAAGGATGCCTTGACTATAAGACTCAATAGAGTCTCTAAAATTTTCTTGTGCGAGAAAACCTTGGCAGGGCAAGATGGATCACCCAAAGGACTGTATAACAATGAAGGGGATGCCTGATCCTGGGCCTGGAGGGTGAGTGACCACAAGGAAGAGGAGACCCTAATAATTCTTGTAAAATATTGGGATCATGCACACAGTGGGTAATTTCCCGTGTGGAAAAACCTTGGAAAGGAAGATGAAATCATGATAGCTCTTGTGAACTATTGAATTGGAATCATGCACCTAATGGGTATGTCAAGGAAAGTGATGAGCATGGATAACAAAACTACCATGTGGATACAGATCCACAAACTGCACAGATAAGTATTGTGCTAAAATTATGAAAATTTTCTTTTGAATTTTGAACAACAGTAAGATGTTTTCCCACAAAAATGTGATTAATGTGCTTGTTGTCCAAGAATTATTGAAGGCGGATGACGAAGACTAAGATCCTGAAAGAGGACCTGACCGAGGACAAAGATCAAGACTTCTGAAGTGGCTGAATGAGAAAGGCATGACAAGTTTTTTTGAGAAAGAACACCGAGGACGGTGTTCCTTTAAGGGGGAGGGAATTGTAACACCTTATTTCCCCCAATTTGTAATTAATCATAAAATAGGAATTACCATGCTAATGCATAAGGACAATGTAAATGTATTATTGTGTGAGTTGCCAATGACTGACTGTGGGGGTGAAGCCTTGAAAGTATTGGGCATGATATCACTAGAGGAAGAATTTGAAAACTATAAGAGAGGGTTCATTATGACAAATAACCCCAAATTTCTCTTGATGAGGATGACAACCTCCTTTGGATCCCAAGGAGAGAAATCAGTTAATGAAGAAAGGACTGGTGGTTGAATTATCAACCACCCCCATGAATGGAAACATGGGTTATCAGCTCGAAGTACCGCAGGGACCTGCAGACCTGAGCTTCCTATTGACAGAAGGAACTGGATAGGTCGAAAAACCTTCCAAGGTAAGAGGGATACACATGGGAGAGGAGACACCAGACAAAAGGAGCGTAAGCTCGCAAGGGAGATGCACGGAGCTCTCCAGCGAGTCACGAACTGAAGGCTGTGAGCTTGATGTCGAGGAGCATCTGAGAAACCTCACTGAGGCCATAACCGAGAGAGAAAGCTCTGAGTTACAGAGAACAGGACCCAAACAGAAGTGAAAACGGAGGAAGAACCCTCGAGAAGGGTGAGAATTCCCTGGTGATATCATGGCTTGGCACGGGGGTGGCTAGAGTGCTAAGAATGAATGCCTCTGAGACTATGGTAGGGTGGAAGGATGAACACCCACAGTCAGTTGGTTGGCGGAAACCTGTAATAGATAAGCGATTTCCTACCCTATGTAATTTAGTTGTAATTGTGTATGAATTGATTATACTGTGTATGTTTCAGGAATTGTGCATATTTCTTAATGGATATACTGTATCCCTTTTATTTCTGCGTGGTTGTATAATTAGGCAATTAAGGAATTATATGGTTCAGACATGACTTGTTCTCATAAACTCTTGAGTTTTGTAGTGTCTTAAGCTAGAGCCATGAACTATGATCTCATGGACCTTAGGCGTAGTTGCATGTACGATGGTCTATTCACCTAGTCATTCTGTGTCCCTTGGAGGATGGAGTTTTTTAAGCTCATGAGAGGTAGTGCAGATATGCACAGGCTCCCAGCGATCAAATAGAACCGCAGAACCCCTTGATGAAGGAGTGCAATAGTTGTGCTGAAGACTCTTCTAAGAGTCAAGTCCAGGAGAAAGAGCACAAAAGCTCTCAAGTCCTTCATAGTTGACGAAGCTCAGGAAGGATAGCAAGTTTCAAATATCGAAAGAGAGTACCCTTTCGTTTGCTAGATGAACGGATAAGATCCCTTCGAAGGATCTGAGGTCTGTCACGACCGTTAGATTGGAGGAAGGAACGAAGGCGTTAATACCTCGACCCCTTTAGCCTTCACAAGTGGCGATGGGATCCAGGACCTTAGATCCAAGGATCTGTCGGAGCTCTATTGACCATCAATTTTAACCCTTGCATAGGTAGGAGAGTGGACTCGACGAAGTCCTGAAAGTCCCAAAGTAAACGAAACTCTGATGCACTCTGTGGATGAGCCAGTTTAGTGTGAATAACTTTTGGCATTTCGGCATCCAGGAAACCAGAGGGCAAGACCCCTCGTCTTCGCATGTCACGAAATCCCAGTATATGAAACCTCGATGCACTCTGTGGATGATTCGGTTTAGTGTGAATAAGTTTCGGCGTTTCGGCATCCGAGAAACCAGAGGGCAAGACCCCTTGTCTTCGCAAGTCGTGAAACCCCGACGTGCGATTAAGACTGAGTTCCTTTCAACACCCTTAAGCTCAGGAGGGATAGTGACCGTCAAATCCAGATCAACGAGGGTCGTTGATCTCATACACGAATTCCCATATCGGAATTCGGGGATTGGAGTGACAAGAGATTTGGAGTCGTTGCATCATGAACTCACGATTCATGAAACTCCGAAAAGATCTGGACCGTTGGATCCAAATCATTGAGGATCGTTGGATCTCGTACAAGAACTCGCGTATCGGAGTTCGGGGAATGGAGTGACCAATGGTTTGGGTCACTTCATTTTGAACTCCCGGTTACCGAAATCCTAATATGGCCAGGACCATCAGATCAGGGGGATATTCACAGTCGCCGATCTCATCGAAGGTAAGATTTCGGGTTTCGGGGTTTGAAGAGTCAAAAGACTTGACTCTCTTGCATCGTTGAGTCGCAAAATGCAAAAGGCACCTCTTGGCTTGGCTTGTGGTCATAACCAACGATCACATGGAGGTGGATAAGGGAAGAGCTAGCCTGCGCTAAGCCCCCGTAGGAATTTGGGGATTCTATCCCTTGAGGAAGAGCGAAAATTCTATTTTTGTCGTAGTGGGTATGTGACAAGACTATCCCTCGGAGGAGGCCTACAGTGAACATGAAAACTGACTGTGACAACCCAACTCTATATCCCATCAATGCATGGAGCATTCATTTCCAAAACAGGGAATTGAAACATCTAAGACCATTGTACCATGCATTCATTTCCAAAACAGGAAATTAAAACATCTAAGACAATTGTAGTACAAGGCACGTTACTATCACCAGATAGGAATAAACTCCCAAATCCAAACACCTTCCAACGTTAGTTGTTGCATGCTATGATGGTGAGGAGATCCTTCCATGTGGGGCCTTGAGGGTCGATCGGAAGATGATCACATGAGTTCCATGTACAAGTATGTATCATCACTATTACGTCCCTATGACCTCGTTTGGGTGAAATTATCCTCTTTATTAAAATAACTTCAATACGTATCATCACTATTACGTCCCTATGTGGACCAATAAGATAGGATGACAACCTTCCTAACAGGTCGCATAGCAAGTTTGAGTCATTCGCGGCAAGATAGAGGAGAAGTAGAAGTAATACTATGTCTAGTTTAGGTCAATGTTGGTCAATCTTTTTGTAATAAAGCATATGTCGGTATAAGTAATAATGGAAATGCCTAATTTTTCTATAAGAGTCAGTCTGTTAACAAAGCATGTGGAAAAGTTCTCTTGCGTATCTGATTGCGCAAAGAATCTCAGAAGGAAAAGCAGTATCTTTTCATTTTAAATAAATTGTCATGTTGATTAGGTTTTTCCCTTCCCAACTAGTAGTGTGAAAGAAGCACAATTTTTACATGAATGTTTATCGTTACATATACAATTAAGGCCAACTTCTTCCATCCAAATCATTGGCATTGAAATAAACAAGTCATTCAATTTACATATTTTATAGATACATATTTACTTAGTAGCATTGGGAAAAAGAACACACAAAGACAGATTTATTAATCCTTATCAACAACCCTAAATTGTAGATCTCATCATTTTTGTCTATCCCTTGACATTCCTTGCAATAACACATTTATTAAAAAACAAGGATTGTGTACACACCCAGAAGTATTAAACAACTTGGTTCGTTAAATAAATGGTGAGGTGAGATACATAATGTGCAAAAAGTAAACAACAAACATGGAAAATGGCAAGACCCCATGGCCCTCCTTGGAATGGCCATAGAGAAGAAGTAAAGCGATAGGTGGGTGAAGGAACACAAATCGCGTAAAAACTTGCAGAGGACATGTGGTAAGGGCTATTTGAAGTAGTGAAATTGATAGGAAACGATGCATCGATGGTTGTCTAATAGATCTAAAAGGATGCAATTAATGCACGAGCCAAATCTATAAATATAGTTCATAGTAAAGAAACACCTTACAACACAATGCTTTATAAATCATCTACATTTTATAATTGTTATGAAATGATGTTTAATAAATCATATACATCTTATAATTGTTATGAAGTATACACCTATTTCATACAAAATTAACGAAAATGATAATTAATCATAAGGTAATCTATGTAAGTTAGTAACTCTTCCAACCATGACAATCCTTATCAATTAATCATAAGGTAATCTATGTAAGTTAGTAACTCTTCCAACCATGACAATTCTTATCAGAATCGCAAGCAACAATCAAGTCACAAAGAATAAACATGTCATAAGTAAGATTTGAATCTAAGTAAGAAAAATGGCAAGATTTTCTTATTACCATTTAAGCTAAACCTAATTAACAATCGCATAGTCTAAACATTCGATTTTTTGGAGTTTTTATGGGCATATTTTCCGATCAATTTTTACTGAAATCCAGCCAAAAATTGTTGAAACTCCAAATTTGAAGGATTGAATCTATATAATTCGAGTGCCCTGAGAGTTTTCTGAAGTATTGAATCCATTTATGCATTCAAAAATGCAATTTAAACGACACAAAATAGAGATTTCACCAAGATATGTTTCACCAAATTCCGATGAAAAAAATCAAAAAATTAAATATTTACAACATCATTAATAATCATCCCAAATAACTTATATAAATATAAAATACAAAAATCAACTAAACATTAAACCCAACTATAATACAACTATAATAGTGGCGCGAAACTTATAATACACGAACATAGAAAAAAAAAATGATGGGTGAACCCCATTTATTCCATCACGTTAACAACATTTTGCTAACCATCCCTCCACAATATTCAACCCATTAATATAAAAAGTAAATTCTTAAGAGAAGTCTAAATACTACCAACCTCCTCCAATGAATGGTTGTTGCCTTTGACATGTTCTCTCATGTTAATTGTTTAATCATTCTCTTTGGTACTTTTTTTCTCAAAGATCGTGATCGGTAATAATTGTACAACTAATCGTTTAACTTTACACGTCACTTAGAATTCGTTTAGGTGACCACTATATGAGATTCCAAACATTACACATTATTTAGAGTACAATGAGGTGAAAGCTACTATGAGATTTCAAAAGCAATGTGCGACCAATGGGATTTATACCCATGCGAATTAACTCCTAGTTGTCAAAGTTAATCACAAAAAATTGCACATCAATAATTGTGACAACAAACCAACCATACAAAATGATTGAAATAATTGAATGCGTTTCTTAATCTTTATTCCACTGTGCATTATTGTGGTAGTTTGATATCTATGGTGGTTGTTGCTTGGGGTTTCATTATCATGATAGCTTGATACCTATGATGGTAGTTGTTGGATTCAATGTATAAATATGTTGTTCAAATTTAAATTAGTTATTATGTTAGTTTAATGTAAATATAAATAAACATGTATATATCATTTTAGTGTTTTTAGTTGTATGTATTTACTCGTATAAATCTATGCATTAGGTTTGGAATTGTCCTTTGTACCAATACATCTAAGGTCTTTGGTGTGGAGTATTGATAGTATTGGCTTTGAATTTTATTTTTGCAATAATTAGATTCATATAAAGTGGCATCAACCAATAAAATGATAGACATTTTAAGAAGAAAAAAAAAAGACATAATAAACATGGCTTGAAGTTGAATAGTTCAACCATTATTATGAGCATGCAATGAGAATTTTGATGGATAGAGGAGGAAATGGAAGCCATTTTCTATCACAAATCATGGATTTTGAAATATATTAAGATTTATGCTAGTCTTTTCAAATATTTTATGCTTTGGTAAAAGGATAACTATTGTTGCAATAAGATATGCAAAATATTTTGCAGATGAAGC
Source organism: Picea engelmannii (assembly GCA_009831015.1). Classification (NCBI taxonomy): domain Eukaryota; kingdom Viridiplantae; phylum Streptophyta; class Pinopsida; order Pinales; family Pinaceae; genus Picea; species Picea engelmannii. The sequence continues at coordinate 2,819 of ML778870.1, read as the reverse complement.
CCCTCCATATGTTGTGAAGAAGAATCAATCTCCCCTACACATGTCATTGTTGTATGTTGGTGCAATTGGAATAGAATCCTTGAGTTTTGGAGATGTTTTGAGAACAAAAGTACATTTGACATTTAGGATCAATAGTAAGTTGTTGGAGTTTTTAAGGGGTAACATCAATTTGTACATGGCTTCATTATCATGCCATAAATATGAGCATAGGTTCAAAATTTTCAACCTGAAATTGGGGTTGTTGTTTTTCTGTTTTTTGTAAACTAGCAGGTTCTTATATTAATATCATACAAAAAATAGTACAACCATGTCTATCTATAGCCTGTCATTAAGGAAACTAGGTCATTGTAAGTCAAAAACCATAGCCATTGTTTGATTTTCAAAACAAGAGAACCTATTCCCTTTAGATGGTGTACATATACTAGCCTAAGCGGTGCATATGATATATTGAAAAATAATAGAAAAACATGATGAAAGAGTAACAATCTGGAACTGGATGTATTAAAAAGCATAACACGGGACACGATTGTATTAGTTTAGAAAACCTGCTAAGTTGGGTGCCTAAATAAACACTTTATAAACTTGTTTTGTTGGTGAGGGGTCCTCCTCAATTAGGATTGGGTTGGAGGGGGTTCCCTCCAATCCTAGAGTTCCATCGGGAGTTGTTGTATTTTCACTGTCACTACCCTAGGGGCTATAAACTATGATATTGATATCAAATATTACTTTGGAAACCACTTAAAATTTTCTATCCATCAATTCCGTCTTGTGAAGAATGGCATGTTGTTGGAGGCCTCTTTCCTCCACAACTTGGGTGATGAAATATTTATTGAGCCAATAGAGCTATGCTAACTTGGAATTTTTGTATCTTTGGTTCAAGAAAAACCAGAATTAGAGATCCAACCCTTGTATTCTCCCTCAATTTGTTCCTTGGTCATCCTTTGCTTCTTTTGTTTTACAGAATTATCCAAGTGTGCCATATCCTCAATTTCAAGAGAAAATATAGAGTGGCAATGCCTTGTTGCATTCATGGCAACTTTTTCAGCTCTGGTTATGTGTCGGGAAATATGATCTATGGTTGTAGGTTTCATCCTTCTGTGAGACCCTTTTCTACTAGATCGTGGATTTAACTTAGTATTTTCCCTAGACATGCTCACAAACCAATAGGGAGTGGAGGAATTGAATTATAAATGAGGCAAATGGAAAAAAATAGTAACAGACAGAGGTGATGGGAGTAGGAGGTCAAGCTAATATGCCACAATTGTGAGGTAGGGTCAATGAAAGAAATTTAATCATAGGAATGAGGCTTAACAATAGAATCCCCCAGTCGACTAAGGTGGCCCCAATTAGGTTAACAAGATGCCCAAAATTTTGAATGCAAGCCAAAGAAATAGAATAGGAAACCACTAAACTGTGAAACAATGGAGGTGCCAAGAAGTACCTAACCAAAGGACTCGGAGGAGCATCATCAAACCCAGGTCTCAGGACTGGTTTTCCTCCATAGCTTAATGTCTGAGCTCCACGAACGTCCACTAGCTTTGGAACTGTACCAACCTTCTATAGATAAAATACCCAAATGCCTCTCACTTCCATGATGGCACACACCCTCAGTGTTGTCATGAATTCACTTCCAAGCATACAAGTCGAACAAGCTCATTTGGGCATGAATGCCCTCGACATGGCCCTCTCCTCGCTCAAACATAATCACTCGTACTTCATGATGCAAGCTAGCATTCACCTAGGCCATGTGGAGGGTGGTGGCACTAGCATATGCACCCCATCTTAGTGGAAACTAGGGTTGTTGTTAATATGATACTCAAATTGCTAATTTAATTTTATCCTTTAAGCACATTTGTTATTTGACTTGTAATTGTTCTATATATATATGTCTATGTTTATGTTATCTATGTTATATACTACAAGTTTTACGTTGTCAATCATGACTTGTCGAGGATATGAGATTGGCGTCATCATGGTTCAAGTCTATTCAATGACATGCTTATGTTTATATTTTTACTTATAAATATGTTAATACACATAACAATGGTTTCAACTATATACAAATCCTAAATATATGTTGACAAAATAAATACCCCACTTATAATTACTTAATTGTGATACTAATAATAAAATTGGTTTTCAACATACTAAAGTAAATTAAAAACAAAATTAAAAATTAAAAATGAATACTAACGGGAATTAAAAACAATATTAAAAATTAAAAATGGATAAATATTCTATCACATCAATATTGTTTTGATATTGAAAACGAAAATAGAGAGGAAGAAAAACCACCTTACGAATCTTTCATGGTCAAATTCCACCTCATTAATTTAGAGATTAAGAAGTCTCAATGAAACCAATTCCATATTGGTTTGCCCATTGTTTTCCTTTCACAATATGTACTCACCAAACCTTACCATCTTTCATTGTTTATTGTTTTATGGGATCCTCCTTTTAATATTTATTTTCTTAATAACATGCGTTTCGATATTTAAATAGAAAATAAATTCAACGTTTCTTGAACGTTGTGATCTCCACAAAGTATGCAACTATTTGTTTAACTTTACATACTTGTTTTCCTAATAACAATGTACGTTTCTATATTTAATTACATTAATAACATACGTTTCAATATTTAAATACATTCAACATTTGATCTCTACGATAACTTTGCACCTAATTGAATAACTCAACACGTTACTTATAGCTAATTGCTACACGTTACTTATTGGTGTTCAAGAGTGTCATTGGCTTCCTCATTTTGATGAACATGTTAGTTATGCAATTATTATGATCATCTAATTGAGTATGAAGTT
>ML778869.1:1369477-1383812 GCA_009831015.1 Picea engelmannii | reverse complement strand
GATAGCAATCCGTCCTTTGAAAAAAACAAATAAGGAATCAAAGGATTAGGTCACTGATCTGTATGAAAAAAGAAACTGAACTGACGAACAGATTTTGATCCTTCAAATGATGCCAATGATACAATGACACGATTTATTTCCAGCAAACACTGATGTAACTAATACACATCAACAATCCCTTAACTGAAATGTTATCAAAAGAGGTGTGAAATGATTGGTATACTGGAGTGGACCACTGTGACCCCTTTGAACCTCAGGATCCTTAAACAATATGGCAGTTTAAATCAACCTTTGAGGAAATTTGGGTGGCTAAAAGGTTTGGCAAGAAAAGTCTTCACAATATTTCTGAAAGATAGTCCAATGAAAGGTTTGCCTGTCGCTTTGTCTACAATATTTTGGTTTGACAAAGATTGGATAGAAGATGAGAGGGAACATTTGTTAAAGGGGTAAAGAAAATATTTCGTTGATGAACTTGTGACTCGTGTCAATCCTCGGCTAAATATTACTATTATAGATCTCTGAGATCGTTTCATGCAATAGGAAATAAGTCCTGTTCATGTAAACTATGTGAGTGTTTGGCACAGTGGAACTAAGATCAGATCGAGAAATGATATTAATGGTGTCTAGGGCTGCTACAAAGGCACTGTAACAGTTTTGAACTCGGCACTTAAGACAACAAAATTTGAAAGTGATGCTACAGATTTGGATGTGTTCAAAGGGAACTTGACACGATTCTATCAAACCCACTCTAAATAAAACTCTACTTACCCGTTGTAAACCTCTGCAGAAAAAGATACCGAATGATGATTGACAGAGGTAAAGATTTGAAGAAATGATGGATTTCTTGGGCAGTTTCAGTAGGTTACTTGAGGACACACCTAAGGCAAAAAATGATCCTTGAGGTAAATGATTTTCTTCAGATCCAACGATGAAACCCTTCAAAGAAAACTTAAGATAAATCGGCCTTCTTTACTTGGGCTTTAATGGGGTGATACGCTGATTCAAGGAATTGTTTGGCAGCTTGATCTGTCTGTCCAAGTGATTTGGAAACATAAAATGATGCAACCACCCATTGGAGGAGATAATCTTAAGCTCTTAAACCTTGACAATTTGGGATTAAATGCAGATTGGCCCTAAATGGCAATTGGGGTTACAAGTTGAAGATCTGACCTGCAATACAATACAACCCTTGGTTTTGAAAGAGTAAACAACAAGAGGTATTTAAACCCTTAAATTGCTGGCTATGAATTACTGAGTGCAAACATTGGCCAGCACATAATTTTTTTGGGAAAGATCTAGCAGGGTAACTAAAAAAAAGAGAATAATTTATGGATCAAATTAAACTTGACTGAAAAACTAATGAAAAATCAGCCTACAATTAGGTGATGAGGTCAATTTTAATCTTTGATGATGATCATTAAGTCTCTGAAACTGTTGAGGTTCTCCACACCAGTGAATGAGCAAGGAAAAAATTCAAACTATGCATGCATGAGCAAAGGGTTTGAAAGGTTTTTCAAGGAGGGTAAAAATCGTATGCATGAATTAAACCATCAAAGGAATGCAGAAAGACCAATTTATTTATGTGAAAGATCAACAAACCATAGGCATCAATCTTCAAGATCATAAATTAAATTAACCATAAACAATCAACAAGACAAGATAAATCGTACATTTTTAAAATTTGTTCTCGTAGCACACCCTCAGGTCATTTGGAATCCTCTCCTAGCTCTTGCCATCGATTTAACATGGAGAAATTTACCAAAGATAAAACACACCAATAGAAGTTTGCCGAGCCAATTTTTGCTTTATTCTCCAATGAAACTTTACAAATGACAAGTGCATTCTTTTTCACAAGTGAAGAGGAGCCTTAGAATAGTTTTACAAAACCATGGGCCCACTCAATACCATGTGCTAAAAACCACTTTCTCTAACAAAACCATACGCAAGGTAATAATAAAATAACACATCAAATGTGCTCATACAATAAAACAATATTCTCCCTTTAAAAATGGTCAAAGGTACAATATAATAATGCTCAAGAGCGCCCCTTTTAGGAGGTCAAAATAGTCAAATGATCTAATGTCTAGCTTTTTCCAAGGGAATAAGCCAATGTAAGTGAAATATGGATAAGTTGTGTCATTAGTGGTGATAAATGATGTGTAAACCCAAAGAGGTGAGTGCTCTACAAACATATGTCCAATAACATTCCAAAGCATAATATCCACCAATAATGACGGGTTTAACCTAGTAGATCATTAATTTGTAACACCATGTGACCATTTTTTAGTAAAACATAACAAAAATTAATTAATTTTAATACTTGTGTAAGTCTTACCTATGGGAACATTATTAATCATTATACATGAATCAAATCTTAAGAAAAACCCACATTTCTTGAGTTTTTAGGTGAAAGATAGACAATTAATGTGTATTAGTGATGAAAGGGGAATGATCCATGTGATGACCCTCAAAGTATTGTACATGCATAGTTCATAATTTTTAACATTTTATGCTTCTAGCTTTATTTTAGCTAGGCACTATTTTTATAATAGTTTTCTAGAGGGAGCTTTTCATTGAGTTACCTGCTTGTTTTTTACTACACCTTTAGCCTTTTTATTTAGATGTTCACTTTATTGAACAAGTCCCCATTCTTTACAATTTCTTTAGACAACCAGAGACTAGAGGCATTGCTCAAGTTTTATTTTCCTTGGCTTTTTATCTTTTTGCTCTTCACCTCTTATTAGCCTTTTGTGGCTTTATTTGATTCAAGATTTTAACTTTGACTTTTCCTTTTGAGCTTTGAGAAGTCATACATGACAGGATGCAATTATTTTTGTATGTAGATGGAATCGAATGATACTAGAGAGATGGAAGGTGACTAGCATGGTTAGGATATGTATGGCACTATCTAGTTTAAACACCAAGTAGTATGAGTTATCCTAGGAAAATACACACTTTTAATAGGAAACTAGGAAAATACACACTTTTAATAGGAAACTAGGAAAATACACACTTTTAATAGGAAACATGTTCCCCAAGGTACTACGATGCAAGTAATAAAATTATGTATGTTATGAAATGTTAATCAATAGTTGTTAGGTAATCACAACTTCACGACATGTCAAGATGTTATATCATCATGTCTAAGTAAGTATTAAACATGAAATGTCAATCAGTAAACTAGATCATCAAAGTGCATCTGACATCTAAATATTTGAACATTTGATCTGAATTGAGCTACATCATGGTTGAGCTAGGAGGGTCATGTCTCAATGGAGAAAAATGAAGGTATCTGTATGGATTTGATAAATAGGTGCATGATATCTCATGCAAGCAACAACATGACACTTTGTTGAGGGTATCCAAAGGTTGTTTCCCTCGAGAGGGTAACAAGTCCATACATAGTGGGGTTATTCTTCTTGCTAAAATATTTGATGAAAATTTGACAGAGGTTTGATTCCTTGCTTTATGTCTTTTTGAACACGGTCTTCTTCCATAACTTCCATTTGGTCTATTCCAAGTGAGCTAACACATGGAACTTAAGAGACACTTTCCTTAATTCCTCATATTCAAGGCTTTGTTCCATTTCCAGTTTCAATATTTTGTCTTGGAAAACTCCTAATTCTGTAAAAGTTGTGTTCCATACTTGCCTAATTCTCTAATCTCTAATTGTTACTTTCCACAATAATGGCCAACTATGTTTGCTTGCTATTGATCTTCTCTATCGTTGCCTTTGTGTCAATCATTTGCATTTGGATCCCCTACATGTCTCTTGAATATTTTTGCTCCTAGTGTTCTATTCAACCCTCTCATTTTCTCACATACAGTGAGAGGCATTTGTGGGCTTCATCATAGTTCCTTTCACATCTCTATGAATTCCTTTGTGGAGTTCAAAATATCACAAAATGTGCATGTGTCTAGGTGTTCATGTGAATTGGACATCTTCATAGTCTTGCTCTTGAGTGAACTTGCAATCACTAATGTTTTAGACTTCTTTTAGGCCTACATAAACCTATAATATTTGATGCCCTTCTTAGACTCCATTCAATGAAAAGAGATGACAACATATGCAAATGGGGATGGGCATTGGCTTGTTTTGAGATTAATATCAAATGCTTTAGGGGTCCCATCTTGACAGGGTAGAAGTGAATTACATATTGTGGCAACAATTATGAAGATGCATGAATAATTGAAGCTATTATATGGCATTTACCCTTATTAACACAATTCACCACTTGTCCATTGAAAATAAATGCATCACACATTGTCGAACATTTGAATTATAACTCATGGGAGACAATAATGAATAGTCTTGAGCCTTAGTCAACTCACAATCACTAATGTTTTAGACTGTTTTTAGGCATGCATAAAACAATAATATTTGATGTCCTTCCTAGACTCCATTTGATGAAAAGAGATGGAAACATATGCAAATGGGTATGGGCTTTGACTTGTTTTTATATTAATACCAAATACTTTAGGTGTCCCATCTTGATAGGGTAGAAGTGAATTATTACATATTGTGGCAACAATTATGAAGATGCATGAATGATTCAAGCCATTAATATGGCATTTACCCTTATTAACATGATTCACCACCTGTCCATTGAAAATAAATGCGTCACACGTTGTCGAATGTTTGAATTATAATTCATAGGAGATAGTAATTTTGTCTTGAAACACTCCTAATTTTGTAAACATTGTGTTCCGTACTTTCCTAATTCTCTAATCTCTAATTGTTACTTTCCACACTAATTTCCAACTATGTTTTCTTTCTCTTGATCTTCTCTATCTATGCCTTTGTGTTAATCATTTGCATTTGGATCCCCTGCATGTCTCTTGAATATTTTTGCTCCCAATGTTTTCTCCAACCCTCTCATTTTCTCACATACAATGAGAGGCATTCGTAGGCTTCATCATAATGACTTTCACATCTCTATGAATTCCTTTGTGGAGTTCAAAATATCACAAAATGTGCATTTGTCTAGGTGTTCATGTGAATTGGCCATCTTCATAGTCTTGAGCCTGAGTGAACGTGCAATCACTAATGTTTTAGACTTCTTTTAGGCCTGCATAATACCATAATATTTGATTCCCTTCCTAGACTCCATTCGATGGAAAGAGATGGAAACATATGCAAATGGGGATGGGCTTTGGCTTGTTTCGAGATTAATATCAAATGCTTTAGGGGTCCCATCTTGACAGGGTAGAAGTGAATTACATATTGCGGCAATAGTTATTAAGATGCATGAATAATTGAAGCCATTAATATGACATTTACACTTATTAACATGATTCACCACTTGTCCATTGAAAATAAATGCATCACATGTTGTCGAACTTTTGAATTATAATTCAAGGGAGATAGTAACGAATAATCACACCCCCGCCCCCCCCTTATTCTAATTTCTCTAGATTGCAAGTGCATGCCTCGTTTTCCATCCTAGTCATCGAGGAATTAAGTACTAAAAAAATGTGGAAGAATGACATATATTCAAAGCTCTCAAATGTCCTTTGAGCTCTTTTTACTATCCTGTTCAACTAAGTTTCTAGAGGCAACATGATTGACCATATGAGAAATTATTTACAAGGAATTCCTTATCACTGTTATTTGTTTTATACCCATTTTCTTTAGAATCATCATCCCTTGCATTAGTGCCAAAGTTTTGGCTTGGCTGTTGGTGGTTTCTCCTAGACCCCATGCAAAGGTTTCCTTTTGATTTTCTTTGAGTTCAAGAATGACCCACCCCATGCCTACCACTCCTAGAATTCCTTTCGAGGCTCCATCAAATAAAATAGAATGATGCTTTTTGCTTAAGATCTAGATGTGCAAGTCTTTCGATGTCATGCTCAATTGCCAATATGAAATATTTTTTGACCGGGGAGGATCCATCCCTTTTGAGAGCACATGAATTAACTAAGATCTTTTCTCGGTGTCTAAATATGTAGGATTTTGACCTTTCAATCTTTTTGACATAATCACCTCATTAAGGAGGCCTTGTGCCTGCAAAGCCACCATTCTTGGAGGAAGGAATCTTGATGAAAAATCACTTTATTTTAGTCTAGCTAGACCTTTGAAGTTAGGTACATAGGTATTTCCACCAAACTGCTAACAATGGCTTGTTTTGGAAGGAACTTGCATAATTTTTCTTCCAATGTTGAAACATCCCTTTCCATTTTTGAGGCATGCCAATTTACTTTCCTAATTCTGTAAATATTGTATTCCATACTTGCATTGTATATTTGTAGCCCATGAAAAAATGCGTTGATGTTTCTTCATCCTGAGTATATAGGGGACATCTTGATGGGCTTTGAATTCCTCTTTTCTTCAAGTTTTTGAATATCAATATCTTTCCATGAATTAGTGTCCAACAAAATATCTTGATTTTTGGGAGTTTGTCTCCTTTTCGGATTTTTTTCCATATCATTGACCTTGGGAATTGACTTTTCTCTTCGATTTGGATGTGATATCCATTTTTTACTCAATAAGAGTCTCCATATGTGTAACATCATGTTCCCCCCATGATTGTAATTATGCTAAGACTTCATGTAATGTGATTATGTAGCATTTAATTATGCTATTGATTAATAGAAAACATCATAAAGCTGACTGCGAGGGAAACACCTTGAATACTCGCCATGATATCACAAGGTGGATTGATGAAGTGAGAATCGATGAAGTGGACTAGTGAAGGGGAATGGAGAAGTTTTAATGAAGAAAATAAGAACCTTGTTCAACATTCCATCTCACACCTGAAGACATTGAATGCACCACTTGCCCACGTACTTAAAACTACTTGGAGCCACGTGACCAGTTATGGGTAGCAAGATTGGTGGTTGAAGTAGTTATAACTAATGACAGATATATTTTCTTAAGGAGGTAAGGGTCAAATGAATACATGACAAAAGGACATCCTTGGATTTTCCCTTCAAATTCCAATCCTCGGTTGGAGGTTGTGTTTGACAACAACCACATGAATCTCAAGGATTAGGTGGAGGAAGGGGTGAAAGGTGGAAAAACACACCAGATACAAGCACACAAGGAGATGAGAGAAAGAAACCAAAAAGAGGAGGAAGGAATGAGCTCAAGGAATTTACAGAGGCTTGAGGAGCTGTGAATGAGTTTCCACAGGGAACTATAGAGAACACAGCGAATTGTAGACTTGTAATCAGACGAAGCGGTGAGGAGGAGGCTCACGTGCTTTCTCTAAGAGAGAGAGAGTTGTTGGGAGGATTTTCTTGAAGAAAATAGAAATCTTTCCCAAAAAAGTAATGGTCACCCTGGAATAGAGAAGACCCAGATCCAGACTGGAGCAATAGGGGATTGAGGCTTGGCGCTTACTAGAAAGAAACTGGCATTGAGAAGGGGAGGTTGTCGAGGAAATGTGTAGCATAGAAGAGACTGTCTTGTGTAGAGGAAATCCAATTGGTAAGGTGTCTGATAAACCCGTGGAAGTCCTGAGCTCAGTGGAATAAGGCAACTTCTGTTGTTTCCAGGGGAAAGGAGGAGAATAAACTCACTGGACCATTTAGCTGGCTAAATCGACAACTAAATCAATCCCCTTGTGATATCATGGCTTGACACATGGGTGTAATGTTGTAGGAAGGAACTCTACAACATAGCCTAAGGTCGGGAGGAAATGCATCCTCTCTCAGTCAGTTGGTTAGTGAATATTCTATGAACATATAAGTGTTTTCAGCTCACAAGTTTGATGTATGTTTAATAATGAAAACACATAATGTTTTATGGTTTAAATGATAAATGTGAATATATAGAAAGAATGGTTGAATTCCTGAGTAAAATGGAGTATGCGTATTTGTTTTCACTGTTAACATGATAAACTCATATAACTAAGCAAGTTGTGCAAGGGTAGGGTGTAACCCTTTGAGTTTTGCAAGTCCTTGAAATGGAAATATTGCAGGACATAAATCCTTTGGATGTGCAATGAAAACATAGGGTGTAACCTTGTGGGATTGCAAGTCTTTGAGTGGAAATCTTGCAAGATATGAATAAAATCTTCACCCAAAATTGACATGAGTGCCTTGAATATGAGGAGAGTTTTTGAGTAGTTAGGGAAGCCTTAAGCCCTGTGAAACCTTCCTGCTTGAATGGAAAGTTTGCAGGATATGCAAATCTTCAACCAAGTTCCAAGGTGAGAATTGTTTTAGCTAGTTTTGGAACGATGGTGAGATCCTAAAAGGTCCAGTAGAACTTTAGAGATGACCTAGAAGAAACCATGAAATGGATAAATCCTAATCACACTGTAACTCAGGGGAAAACCTGTTTTTTAAGTTGGAGGGAGTCACAACCGTTGAGTTTGGTGTCGCGAATAGATCCTAATCGTTGGTCGAAGGATGTGATCGTCAGAGTGGCTAGGTACAAGGTTGTACTAGGACTCTGATGGAGGGAAATCTGAGTCCACGACAACTATTGATATATTGGAGAGTGGTAACGATGAGTTATGGGTCGTTGATTCTAGTCATAGATCTATTGGAATGAGGGATGTCTAAATCTTGGGAAGAGGGCTTGAGAAAAGAGTTGGACAACATGGGAGTCTGAGGATCGTTGATCTATCAGGATGTGTCTCACAATATCTTAGCCGTTGGATCTAGTATGTTCTGAATAGAGAAGGCCTAGGAACCATAACCACCATGTAGTTGTAAACCTAGATTGCACCCTGATCGTCCGCTGCAGTGAACGAGGATCGTTAGATCCATCATAGTGAGTGTTGTTGGAGTGATCCGATCGAAGTGGTTAGTGGCATTGGAATGGGGACATTCCGATGATAAGGGACTTCGAGAGTGAACATGAGTCATCTATCGAAGAGTGGACGCAGTGTAACCTTAGCCATAGGATTGTCGGGGGTCCCACCTGACTATCACGTAAATGGTTGGAAAGACAATTGATAACCATCATATAAGTTGAAGAATAGAAGGGATTAGGACCATTGGTATCCGTGTCTAAGAGCCATTAGATCTGTTGGATTGGTTCATCGGAATGGAACTGTCAGGAAGAGATTTTGGGTTGGTAACCTGTTAATTTTGATGGAAGGAGCACGAGTCGATCTAGATTGTAGATCTAGTGACAAGGAGTAGCACTAACCCTCTAATGGAGGGCGCATAGGTCCCTACTCTTGCAGTGAGCCTCGTGGAAGGATTTCACTGGTAGTTAGGGGGGTTGAATAAGTAAGTTTTTACATAGTAAATGTTGTGATAAGAGAAGTCTTCACTTAAAGAATGGATAAACCAATAATTGGAGAAAGTAGAACCGAGTACTAGCCCAAAGAGAAAAGGAGAAGAAGATTGAACATCCCACCAGCCTATGAGATTTAAGGGGTCAAGTGTGTTACAGAGTGGTATCAGAGTAGAGTTCAAACTCTAGGATTGGATGGATCACCAAGATTGTTTGATTGTTTAAAAGAAAAAAGAAACATCGTTTATTTTGCTAGAATGCATATTAAAATGGTTAGTGATTGAATGACTAATAATGATTTTATATTTCATCACATAGAACATTCTAAAAAGGAAAAGTAGAAGTGAATGGTGCAATGTAGCATGGAAGGCCCCTCACACTTAAGAGATGAGGAATCTAATGGTCGTAAGGCCAGAGAAACCCCTCCAGATTTGGTAGCCACTTTCAGAAGTTTGAAAGAAAACAATGAGAAGCTAATGAGAGCCCGAGCTGAACAAGAAGAGTTGAATGGAGCGCTACTGTAGAGATTTTCAAAGATTCAAAAGCACCTAAAATTAGGCCCAACCACTGGTAATGCAATATTGCAACAATTAGAGAGGTTGAAAACCCCTTCCGATTCCCAGAAGCATGGACCGGGCCATATCAATGTGGGAAGGAGTTCTTCCAAGAAGAGTGTTGGTTACTTATATATCGTTTCTAAGTTTGTATACTTATCCTAAGTGACCCAGGGTTCATGTCTATTCGAGGTTCCAACAAAGCCCCTAAAACTATCAACCCTCTTGGTAAACTAGAAGGCAACGTTGCGCACAGAGTGCATTGTGCCATCTCACCCGAGATAGTTTTAATGGGTGGCTGCAATACTCATGTGTTTGCAACCAGGATTGAGTGAGGATCTGAGAAATGTGCGCCGAGATTTCTATTTTAACTTATTAACATGATAAACAGTCATTGTTGGCACAAGGTAAAACCTAGGGTTCAACGCTACAACAACGCACCAACAAAACCCTAACTACCGGCCCTTTCGGCAACACCTGCGAAGAAAATGAAGTCTCACCCGAAGTGGAGGCAAGGGTGGTTGTAGGACTCAGATGTCTGCAACCTTAGATGGGACATGGATTTGTGATTCTAACACTTGACAGAGCACTCAACAATTAACATTCATCTATATCCAATCTTAGTTACAGCGCGGTTAAACCCTAGTTACAAAGTATCACAATATTCATTCCGATCTAAGGTATTTAAGCACTAAGCATATCCACATAGGTCAGATTCATACTATTAAGTACATAACATTAACATATCTATCTACCATTCATCTATATTGAAGCACTAAGAACATTAACATATAAACACATCAACACATCGTACAAAACAAAGAAACACAACATGTACGTGGTTCATCCCCACCCTGGGGCTACATCCACCAACTCTTTATCTTCTTTATTAGCTTCTTCAATTAGTTACATGCACAGAGCCTCAAAAACCCTACTCCGTAGAGGACAGGGGATCTATGTAGCTCGCTAGATCCTCCTTCCCCGAGTAGATCTAAGCACACAACTTTCCACAGTCTCTTACAATGACTTGCACTTAGCTCTGCAAGTCTCACATAGTATGCACCAAAGCAATCTCCACTTAGCACTTAGCACTGTCAATCAAATAGATTGGACTACAACCATCACTTTCATCTAGCCAAAGGGCACTTAGCCATTCCTGCTCACTACATCGCCTTAGCATCTATTTATACATACAAAATAGTCCTAAGCATGAGTAAACCCATGGGTCGACATCCTATACCCATTACATAATCACGAATCCCAAAAAGGGCCCTAAAAGGGGTCGAGATCCTACAATATTTGTTTCGTCTTGCGCTCTGTCTTCGACAGCCTGTCGAAGTCCCAAAATTAGGTCAATCATGACCAAGGATCCTCAAAACTTGGTCAAGGGCCAATAGGCCCCCAACAGTCACCTGTGACTTGTCCCGAGTCACTCTGATCTGACTAGTTCTACTTCAAAAGCCTCGAGCTTGGCTCGAGATGCTTCGACTTGTTCCACGACTTCCTGTTCAACGAACTCTTGTATGACTGCTTCGCTGATAGGTCCTTCTAGGCGTTGTTCAGTTGTAGTGACGACTTGCTCTAGTTCCACTCATCGGCCTTCGACCTTTGTGAACAATTGGTAAGCCTTATCCTGTACAGGTTGGAGCCTCTGAGTCACTTCCATGACTTTGCTCTGGATAGTGTGGACCTGTTGTTGGGCAGTGCGTTGCTCCAGGGATCGCTTCATTCTTTCCACAGCTGGCAGGAGCTTCAACTGTGCCTGTATTGTCTCTGCTTGATACTTTGCCTCTTGGGGCTGCGACTCTAGTGCCTTCATCTCTAGATTCTCAGTGAGTTGATCATAGGTCTGGGCACTGCGATTAGTGAGTTGCTTACATTCCATGGCGAGGGCTTTGATTCGCTCAACTGTTCTTTGAGTAGTTGCTTCTCTTTGATCCCTCACATCCTGTGGGGTGTTGGGTACTGTGCAGAGCTCTAAGTCTACTATTCGTTGATGTAGCTGTTGGATAGATTCTGCAAGGTGCTCTACTTGATGCATGACTCATTCTTATGCTTGTGGCTCTTAGCCTGTCATAGAGTGGAGTGCTCTGCTGACTGCTTCCTTCACTTCGAGTTGCTCTGCGAGCAACTATTCTTTTTCTTGTTGCATCTGTACTTTCTCTTCTTCAAACTTTGCCTGGAGAGAAACCTTCTCCTGTTCTGCAACTCTGCGTTATTCTATGATTACACCTTGCACTTGCTTCAAGGCCTGGGTGGATTGTTATGTTTCTTCTTGAGCGCGATGAAGACGAGCTTCAACCGCATCAGCTAGTCGGTGGAGTTGGGCTGGCTCATCTCCCAAATCTAGTTCTCCTGATGGCAGGGGCACAGTGGAGACTACGTGACTGGACTGAAGGGCTTGTTGTACCCCACAGAGTTCGACCTCATTTCTATCGTATATTTCCTCATGCTTGGCTTCTTGTTTCTCCACGATTTCCAGCGAAGCGTTGTTTAGAGCTGCGATGATGAAGTCAAAATCATCGGCAGTAAGCACAGTCTTCATCTTGGTCACGGTGGCTTTCGATTTCTTCCGGGAAGAAGGTTTCAGGGGAGAAACCTTCCTCTTCTTCAAGGGATCAACCTCGTCTATGGGCGATGTTACTTCGCCTTGATTCTGTTCATCTCCCTTGCCATTTATCTCTTCTACTTCGTCATCACCGCCTTGGTCAAGTGATATTGAAGTAGTCTTTCCTGAGGCGCTGCTTAAATCTTGGACCTCTTTGGTCTTCTTCGCTTTGTTGGGCCTGGGTGTATCATGTTCTTTATGCGTGGTCTCTGGTGTAATGGAAATCGAGCACACACAGAAACCAAGATAACTTGAATAAGGTTATATGTCTTTATTCAATCAATGAAATAAGAGAGCAAATAGCTTTCTTATATAGGTTACAATCAAGTAGAGTCAAACCACTTTATGAATGTGGGATAAAGTGAAAATATAACCTAAAAGAAAATATCTGACTTAAAAGCAAATAAATTAACCTAAAGTCACTCTGACTTTATTAATGCCTAAGTCTAATTTATAATTGACCATTATAAACTAATATTTAATTTAACACCCTCCCTTAATGGTCAATCTACTCACTACACCAAGTTTCTTTCGAAATTTTACATGCTTTTCGGGACTCAAAGACTTGGTGAAAATGTTTGTAGTTTGATCCTCTGTAGGACAATACTGCAACTTAATAGTTCCATCTTCTACAAGTTGTCTGATGAAGTGACAATGTGTATCAACATGTTTGGTACGCTCGTGGAAGACTAGATTCTTGGCAAGTTTCATTACCCCTTGATTGTCACAGAACAAGGGTGTAGGCTCTCTCTGTTGCATCTGCATATCTGATAACATCCTCCTAAGCCAAACTGCCTCACATGCACGTTTCAATGCTCCTTGATACTCTGCTTCTGTCGATGAAAGGGAGATTGCATGTTGTTTCTTGTTGGTCCATGTGACTGCACCCGTGCCAAGGCTGAAGACATATCCAAAAGTGGATTTTCTGTCATCAACAAAACCTGCCCAATCTGAATCTGTATACCCACACAACCTCGGGTCTTTGCTCCTACTGTACAGAATACCAAAGTCAAGTGTCCCTTTCACATATCTTATCACTCGCTTCGTTGTTGTCTGATGCTCTACTTTCGGTGATGTCATAAATCTGGAAATGAAGCTCACAACGAAACTCAGATCAGGTCTAGTGGCTGTAAGATATATCAAGCTGCCCACTAGCTGTCTATATAGTGACTCACTGACTACCTTTGAGTCAGTCTTGGATGAAAGTTTCAGCGCTTTCTCCATAGGTGTAGAGGATATTTTGCAATCCTCCATCCTGAACTTATCCAACAAACTCCTAGCATACTTTGCTTGTGAGACAAAAATGTTGCTTCCTGTTTGCCAAACTTCTACACCTAGACAATAGTGTAGGAGGCCTAGATCTGTCATGTCAAATGCTCTGCTCATGTTGGATTTGATCCATGTAATTGCATCTTCCTCACTACCTATAATAATGATATCATCCACATAAACAACCAGAAGAATGATCTCATTACCAACTCTTTTGACATATAAGTTGGAATCTGAAGGACTCCGCTGGAACCCTTGTTGAACCAAATACCTGTCAATCTTGATGTACCACGCCCTCGGTGCCTGTTTCAAACCATATAGAGCCTTCTTTAGTCTGCAAACTAGATGCTCCTTCCCTGCAACCTGAAACCCCTCTGATTGGCACATGTATACCACTTCCTTCAAATCTCCATTGAGGAAGGCACTTTTCACATCCATCTGGTGGACCTTCCAGCCTTGTTGTGCTGCCATGGCTAGAACAAGACGAATAGTGCTCATCTTCGTTGTAGGAGAAAAAGTCTCCTCATAGTCAATGCCTTCTCGCTGAGAGAATCCTTTCGCAACTAATCGTGCTTTGTACTTGTCAAGTGTACCATCTGCCTTGTACTTGACCTTGTACACCCATTTGTAGCCAATGGGTTTCTTCCCTGATGGAAGAGCTGTGAGATCCCAAGTCTGATTTTTCATCAAACTTTCATGTTCGGCCTCCAT
>ML778869.1:1325377-1369037 GCA_009831015.1 Picea engelmannii | reverse complement strand
AGCTGTGAGATCCCAAGTCTGATTTTTCATCAAACTTTCATGTTCGGCCTCCATGGCCTTTTCCCATTCAGGTCTTCCTTTTGCTTCCTTGAATCCCTGAGGCTCATAGATCTCCTGAATATTGGCCATAAGAGCAAAGTTGATTGTGCCAGTCTGTTGTTTACTCTTACCTCATGATGATCTTCCCTCGATCATCTCTCCTATACGAATATCTCGAATGGTGTTGTGCCACCACTTGGGTCTTTTGGAATCCCTGGCTGCGAAGTCAATATTGCCACCATGACTTGGGCTTCCTGCTTCAGAATGTATTGATCTGACTGACCTAGGAGACTCATCCTTTTCTGACTCCTCATCATCATGCTCAGAATATTTCCCCCCTTCAGGTGGAGCTATCGGAAGCTTGACACCTGAATCTTCAATGACTTCTGGATGCTCAGTAACTTTGAATGCAGGAGGAGTATGGAAGGGTCCAACCTCCTCATCAACAACAACATCTCTGCTAAATATCACCTTATCAATGTCAACATCAACTAATCTGTAAGCTTTATGGGTGTCGCTGTACCCTGTAAGCATCATCTTCTTACTCTTCGGATCTAACTTGGTTCGTTTCGCAACTGGAATCCAAGTGTAAGCAGTAGAACCAAAGACCTTCAAGTGACTTACTTTGGGCTTTCTTCCAGACCATGCTTCCTCTGGAGTCTTCTTCTTTACCGCCATCGTGGGAGATCTATTCAACAAGTACATTGTTGTGAACACTGCCTCTGCCCAAAACCTGTTAGGAACACACATGTTCTGCAACATACATCTGGACATCTCTATGATAGTGGAGTTTCGCCTTTCAACCACCCCATTCTGTTGTGGAGTATAAGGTGTGGTGTATTGTCTCTTGATCCCATGTTTAGCACAAAAAATATTGAATTATTTGGAGCAAAATTCTCCACCATTATCATATCTAAGAGAGGTAATATGACAACCTGACTCATTCTCGACTAATGCTTTAAAGTTTTGAAATTCTTTAAACATGTCAGACTTCAACTTCAAAAAATACACCCACATTTTCCTACTGAAATCATGAACAAACAGAAGGAAATTCCCGGCACCGGTGATTGATGTCATGTTCATTGGTCCACATACATCTGCATGAACTAGCTGAAGGACCCTCTGCACTGTCCAAGCTTGTCCTTCATCAAATGGCGCTCGATGTTGCTTCCCTGCCTGGCAAGCTCCACAAACTCCCTGAATCTTCTACTGAATGTTTGGAAGTCCATCTACCAGTTTCTCTCGTGCCAACTGAGAGAGGTAGTTAAAATTGAGGTGCCCATACCTCTGATGCCATAGTGTGCAGATGTTTGATGCACTCTTTGCTGCTATTGCATGCTCTCTTCCCTGCCCAATATCCACAAATCTGAACAGACCATGGTCCTCCACACCAAGAGAAACGATCTTCTTGGTATTCTTGTCAACGATATAGCACTTGTGATTGCTAAAGTTGACATCCAAGTGAGGAGAGTGCCTCATAATATGACTAACTGAGAGAAGATTAAGCTCCATACCTGGCACATAGTGGACATTGAGAAACATAAGCATCTTTCCTCCAAAGGAAATCTAAACATTCCCCTTGTCGACTATATTATACTCCTTGCGTCCACCGAAGATCACCGAGTCTTTGGATGGACTAGGTGTAAACTCTGTGAACCAATCTTTCTGATTGGTGAAATGCCTAGATGTGCTTGAATCGACAAACCAAGAAGATGACTTGGACTGATCTGCTTGTGTATAGGCCATAAAGGCATAGAAGGTTGCCTCCTCCTCCGTGTGCTCTGCGACATGGGCCTTCTGCTGAGACCCTCTATGGTTGTGCTTCTGATCTGCCAACCGCTTTCTGCAATGCTTCTTCATATGGCCAGTCTTGCCACAGTAATGATAAGTGATGGTCTTCAGGCTTTTGGTGGCATCCTCATCATTGCCTAGACTAGGTTTCCTTGTCCATTTGCCTTTGGCTTTGGCTTTGGATCCAAAGGCCTTCTCTGAACCCTCTATCTCACTGCTGCTCCCAAACTGCTTCTTCCACCTGTCTTGCTGCAAGAGCTTATTGGATATCTCTCCAAACTTCAGGTCAACGTCTATAGCTGTGATGTTCAGGGTATCAATGAAGTGCTCATAGGACCCTGGCAAGTTGTTCAGCGTGATCACCACCATGTCCTCTTCTGCCATCTTCCGACCAATGGCCTCCAACTGCTCTCGGATGTCCTTGATCTTGAGTAAGTGCTCTTGGAGAGAGGCACCCTCACTCATCTTGATCGAGAACAACATATTCTTTAAAAAGAACGCTCGACCCTTATCTGAAATCTCATAGGTCTCTTTCAACTGTTTCCAGATCACTGCAGCAGTCTTCCCATTCTGAACCTCAGGTAACATCTCATCTGTCATGGACAATTTGATCATCATCGCGACCTCTCTGTCTTGGCCATCAAACTTGTCCTGGTCTTTACCTGCAACCGTGGGACGAGGACTTGTGCCCAAAACAACATCTGACAGGCACCGATACGCAAAAATGGCCAACATGCGTTGCTTCCAGGTATTGTAGTTCTTCCCAGAGAACTTTTGGTTGCCTTCCAACATGATGTTGGTCAATGTAGCCATAGATGATCATAAAATACTGAACTTAGCAGATAAATAATGGCAAAATACCTGCAATATGCCCTCAACCAACTCCAAATCAACCAATTTCTCCTCAAATCTGCTAACTCAAGAAATTAGCAATAAAAAAAACACCAGATCTTCGAAGTTGGGCACCAATCTAGGTAAGAACAAACCAATCTGGCTTTTAAAACCGAAAAATCAAATGAACCCGACTCCAGCTGATCTGAAACCCTTTCGGCTCCTTGAGTGTGCTACGCTGGCGATCCCTCGATCTATCACTACTGGCAGCAGTCCCTAGGTCTTCACGTGCTCCCAGACTCTGTGGCCCTAACCTCGCTTTGATACCATGTAACAGAAATCGAGCACACATAGAAACCAAGATAACTTGAATAAGGTTATCTGTCTTTATTCAATCAATGAAATAAGAGAGAAAATAGATTTCTTATATAGGTTACAATCAAGTAGATTCAAACCACTTTATGAATGTGGGATAAAGTGAAAATATAACCTAAAAAAAAATATCTGACCTAAAAGCAAATAAATTAACCTAAAGTCACTTTGACTTTATTAATTCCTAAGTCTAATTTCTTTTTGACCATTATAAACTAATATTTAATTTAACATCTGGGTTGTCAGGGTCAGATATCTCTACAGGGTCTACAGGAATAAGGAGGTCTGCAGACCAGTCCTTAGTGATCTCCTCCAAGTCTTCTTCCGTGAGTTTGTAGTACAACTGAAGCTACTCCTTATGTTCATCGACTCATGCTGTTATGTAGATGAAGTGTCGATCTGCACAAAACTTCATCAGGAGTCGAAACCTCTGTAGGGTGTTTGGGGTCATGCGAGGTTCAACTTCGATGGCTCTCTTCAGCTGAAGGTAATATGTATGAAAAACGACGTTCGACTTCCATTGTTTATTCATATCACTCGATTACTAGAGTGTGGTGAACTTCACAACAAGCGGCTCGAACGGTTCAATATCCGAAAAGGTCGCACCTTCTGACATCTCCCGGGCAACAGAGGTGATGAGGATCATGAGCCAACTAAAGTGAAACTCGTAGCCCTGATCCTATGCTTCGCGACAGTCTAGTTCCAGATGATTAAATAGGTACTTCGGCCAATTCATCTGCAGGCCTTCCACACACTTCCCTACAAGGTCAACGACAAAGCCTGTGACCTACGTAGGTCTGTTCTTCCTTACTAAATTTTCAACTATTAGCTGGTAGGCTAGGCGCACTGTGCCATTCTAGATGAAGGCTATCTTGTAGCCTCGCATCCCCTTTTCAACATCATCATATGTATCTTTGATCTTCTGTGCTAGTGCGTGATCTATGGCTTTTCCTGGATATAACTCCTACGGGTCGGGTCCTTGCATACTTAATCTGGTGATCCTATGGATCAGCGTCAGATTGACTATAATACGACGGTCTAGCCATAAGTAACCGCCATGGTAACATGAAAGTAATAGCTTGACACAAGCGTTCACTTCCTGGTGCCTTCCGAAGTGTGGTATTTTCATTACATTTAGCAAGGTGGATTGCGCGAGGTTCATCGTCCATGGTTGGGGGATTATCTTTGAGTTATTCCCCTTCATCTTGGTCAAGTATTTGTATGGGGTGAGCATGCTATAGTTCTTGCGATCTTCGAGGTTCAAGTCATTGAACTTCAACGCTGCGATCTTGTCCTGCTGCACGCAAACTACATGTATCCCCTTCGGGAGGTACGCAGTAACCATGGAGTACTCGAAATCTCTTGGCATGCTATCTCGACTCACCGTGTCGGCCAGAGGCGGGACATAATAGGGAAATATGGTCGGGATCAAATTCACATTTTCTAGGTCATCTATGTGTTTGGTTCTCTTCTCCGCTGATGGTCGGGATGATCCGGCTCCACGAGCAGTCGACGAAGAGGCTTGCACTCCTCTCATCGATGACGCTTGAATACTTGCAAACATTGATCTTTTAGACATTAATATTTTAGTCATTATGTCAATGAGAACTTCTTCAACAATTTTCTCTACAGCGCTAAGCTCATCCGACATGCATGATCGTGGTTGAATATCTCGGGTTCGAAGAGTAACTAGTCAATGCAACGAGATGGATGGCAATAGCGCGATGATCACTGTGCGAAATCAACTAGTCTGTGGATTCAGATTCACAGTTAGCAAAAGTGTTCTCGTTGTGTGGTGTGACGAGATAAATAGAAAACTTAGCAACAAATCTCTTGCAACGGGTGAGAAGCCTTCATTAACTTAGTTATGTCTGTTATAGCGCGGTCCCAACGGTCTGGTGGTGAACTTTCTGATCATAAATGCCTTTCTACCCATTTGGGCTATTGGTCTAATGGTTATACTGTTCCCAATGGCTATATTTCATCTCCATGGAGAAGTGCCATGTGACGCTGTTCTGATATCCCAACGAAGTTCCAATTTTTCAAATTTTCCTTCTGCGAAGTTTCCTCTGGAACTTTCTGGAACTTTTCAGTCTTAGCTCTCTTCTTACTTATTTTTTGGGCCTTCTTTCCAGTGAGCTTCGTCTCGATATTCCTTTTTCCATTCTGATTCTTATCTTCTTTTGGCAGAGTAACTTCGCATTGTTGAGATTCTTTCCTTGAAATCAAGGTTAATACTTGATCTATATATGGAATAGGTACTTCAGTCTTCTGCGGGTCTTCTAATGTTCTTCCCACTTCGACATCCAAGTCTCTAGTTTCAAATAGCTTCGCTTGGTTCTATTGTTCTTCAATCAATTCTGTGATCCTCCTAGTCATGAAATCTTTTAACTCTTGTTTCTTCTTCTCTAAGATTTCTTCTTCTTTCCTCCTGGCCTGATCTCCTTCAATCCAAGGTTTTCCTAGTAACATAGAAAATGGAGCATTGTTCTCGATAAATTTAACAACTTCAAATTCTTCCTCCGTCGAAGTTCCATGAGCACTCATAGATATCTAGGTAAGTCTTCCACATAGGGTTATCAGTTTTCCTCTGAATAATCATATTCCTCCCAATGAAGGAATCATAGCAGGCTTTCCTAAAATTTCTCAAGTTCTTTCTGTCATAATATTCACCCGTGTTTCCTCATCCAGAACACAGTCAATGTCGAAGTTTCCTATTCTTACTTCAATGCATTCTTTTTCTTTTAAGATCTCTGATAAGATGATATGTCAGTGGTCATTCATGGTTTCTTTCATCTGTAGCAATACTTTTTTCTGATTCTTTCTGAGGTTCTGTCATAATCTCAGTTGCTTGACCTTTCTCGTGGTCTCTTTGTCTCATATTCATCCTTTCAAGATTGGCAATCATTCTAGGGCAACCCAATACTTCATGGTCCATAGCTTTGCAACAGAGACAACTAGGTCTTCTTCCAGGGAATTCCTTAGCAAGATGTCCTGGTTTTCTGCAACTGTAACAAAGAGTTAATCATCTATTTCTCTTAAATGATCCCCAATATTTCCTGTACTGTGCACTAGGATCATGGTAGCTAACTTGCAAAAAATTATTTCTATGATCCTGCATCCATTTGTTAGTCCAAACATTCTCTCTATGCATAGGTATAACATATCTTTCACTATTCTTATCAGATCTACTCATCAAATCTTCTTTCAACTATTAGTACCCTAGTTTTCAAGCTAGGACAAATCTTATCAAACATACCTAGATCCATACTTTAGAAACAAAAATCTCCACTAATCTTATCTTCAACAGAGCACAAAGCTTCCAGATCTAAAACTTTTCACTATTCTTACCTTTATCAGAGCACAAAGCTTGTAGATCTTACCTCTTTTATTCAGATCTGACCCTTCTTTGCACAAAGCTTCATAGATCAAGTAGAATACTGCACACTAGAGTGATATATCTACGTACAGATCTTTCACAATTTCAGTTCAGATCTTCGCACAAAGCTTCTTTTTCCTCAGTTCCCAACAATCACAGTTTCAGGTCCCGACAACAGAACCATTTGTTGGCACAGGGGCAGACCCAGGGTTCAAATCCAAGAGCGCACCAACAATCCCTAACTATTGGCCCTTTCGGCAACACCTGGGAGGCAGATGCAGTCTCACCTGAAGTAGCTGAGGGGGTTGCAAGACAGAGATGTCTACAACCAAAGGGGATATCAAGTGGATCCAATATAAGAACAATACAACATTTATATATCACTTATCAATTCAGCTCTACTCTGCACAACTATCTACCAAATCTAACACAGTAATACAAATAGCAGTATGTCAAATGAAAAAGAATAGAGCATCAATCACATACACAACGCAAGATATACGTGATTCACCCTCTCTCTAGGGCTACGTCCACAGAACCGTGCTTATAATATATTAAGATGAAGCATACAGTTCTTGTTTGCGCTCTTAGCTAGCAGATCATCTTTCTTTTCCTCTTTGTCTCTCTTTCTCCCTTCCTTGTGCACCCAGTTGCAGGGTTGATCTTCGCACCCAGCTGAAGATCTTACAATACTAGAAGGCTCTCACAATACAATGGTTCCCTCTCACTAGCAGTCTCTCCTCATAACATAATTGAACCCATCCCAGGTCCTCTTGACCTTTATTTATACATCACAATAGTTCATCGACAACCTTAGGCTGAGACCTAAGTGTCAAAACCCTAGATACCAAAACCCTAGGTGTCTAAATCCCTAGGTCAACTTAACCCACATTTTTAGGGCTTCACCATCCTGTCTTTCCTTCCTTCTCGCGCGATGCTCCAAATCATCCAGTGGTAGATTTTTCCGCTTGTTGAGTTGTCCACGCTCCATCTTCCTTGTTGATCTGTCATCCTCGATCTCCACGTCCAACTTCTTGCTTTCTCTTACTTCACTCCATATTTTTTGCTCTTTTCCTCACTTCAACCCAGTAACAGTCACTGTGTCTTCCGCGCAGTTCACATTTTGCCATTTCTACCTTAATCTTCGCTTAACCATACCCAAGGGCCAACATATGTCTTCTGAGGTATTTGAGACAGCGGCAATGATGAAATATATGTCATCCATCGTTAGCATACTCTGCATCTGTGGTTTAGTAGCTTTGGACTTCTTCTGCGATGTAGGTTTCGTGGGGGAAACCTTTCTTTTCTTGGAGGTCTCAGCTTCATTAATAGGGTCCCTAGGTGGGGTTACTTCACCTTGTTTCTTCTTGTATTCTTCTCCTTTGTCCTCTTCCTTGTCTACTTCATCATCACCTACCCCTCCAGGTGAGTCTGAAGCAGTCTCTTTTGATGCATTGTTCAGGTCCTGTACCTCGTCCATTTTCTTCCTTCTCCTACTGTTGGGTGCATCATACTCTTCGCGAGTAACCACCGGACTTCCGATGAGGTCAGGGTCAGACAGTTCTGCCTGGTCGACTGGTATAAGGAACTCTACATGCCATTCCTTAGTGATTTCTTCCATGTCCTCCTCTGTGAGTTTATAGTAACTCTGCAACTCTTCTTTGTGTTCGTCTCTGCGCACAGTGATATAAATAAAATGTCTATCTACGCGGAACTTTACAAATGGTATGAACCTGTGCAGGGTGTTTGACGTCATCCGAGGGAAAGACTCAATAGCCCTCTTCAACTGGAGGTAGTAGGTGTGGAACACCGCGTTTGACTGCCATTTTTTCACCATGTCCCTCAAATACCAGAGTGTGGTGAACTTCGCAGCTAAGGGTTCTAATGGCTCAATCTTAGGGAAGGTTGCACCTTCCAACATTTTCTAAGCAATGAAAGCGATGAGGATTAGCAGCCAACTGAAGTGGAACTCGTAGCCCTGATCCTGAGCTTCACGACATTCTTGCTCTAACTAGTTGACGAGGTAGCTCACCCAGTTCATTTGTAGCCCTTCCACGCATTTTCTTGCGAGGTCAAGAACGAACCCTGTGACCTGCGTGGGTCTGTTCTTCCTTACTATCTTACCAGTAATCAACTGGTAGGCTGGGCGCACTGCACCATTCTGAATTGAGGCTACCTTGTAGCCTCGCTTCCCCTTTTCCACATCACCATAGGTATCTTCAATTTTCTGCACCAGGGCATGATCTGCAACCTTCCCTGGATAAAATTATTGTGGGTCTGGTCCTTGCATGCTTAATCAGGTGATATGATGGATCAACACCAGATCTACAGTGATGCGTCTGTCGAGCCACATATAACCTCCATGGAAGCAATACAATAGGAGTTTAATGCACGCGTTAACCTCCTGATGCCTTCCAAATTATGGTATCTTCATCATGTTCAGGATAGTGGACCTCACGATGTCCATAGTCCATGGCTAGGGGATGATCTTAGAATTCTTCCCCTTGGTCCTCATTAAGTACTTGTGTGGGGTGAGAATTCCATGGTTCTTGTGATCTCCCAAGTTGAATTCATTGATCTTCAACATCATGATTTTTCCTAACTGCAGTCCAACTGTGCGTATCCCCTTCAGGAGGTATGCGGTGATCAAGGTGTAGTTGAAGTCCCTCGGGACATTGTCGCGACTCACTACGCCAGCTAGAGGTGGGATATAATCGGGTAGGATATATGGGATGAGCTTTGATTCGCCAAGTCATCACGATGCTTGGTTTGTTTATATGTCGCAGCTCAGGATGGTCCATATCCACAAGAAGTCGACGAGGATGCTTGCACTCCTCTCGTCGACGATTCTTGGACTTCTATAGACATGACCTTCTCGATCATGAGGTCTATGAGGATCTCTTTGACGGATTTCTCTACTTCGCTGAAGTCACCCGATATGCACGCTCAAAATCAAGTATCTCAATTCGTTGATCAAATATTCAATGTAACAGAATGGGTGACGAGCTCTGAATAGGCACTGTGCAAAAGCAACTAGTTCTCTTTGGACTCGAATAATCACAATTGGCAAAAGTGTTCTCGGTGCAACGCACGACGGGAAAAATAGACAACGTCGTAACAGACTCCTCCAATGGGCAGGAATGCCTCAATCAATGCAATTTCATCTGTTATGGTGTGGTCCCAACGGTCTAATGGTGATATTTTGGGCCATAATTGTGGTTCGAGCCATTCTAGAGCGTCAGGCTAACGTTCGGGCCGCCTCCAACGGTCATATTGCTTCGCCATGGCAAAGTACCAATCTTCATTGTTATGATATCCCGATGAAGTTCCATTTTTGGTTCACCCCAGTGTGGGGCTACGCCCACCAACTCTTCTCTTCTTTATTGTCCTCCTTCAATCTTCCACAAGCACAGAGCCACAAGAACCCACTTTGCATAAGACAGGAGATCTGCGTGCACCTCGCTAGATCCTCCTTCCCCAAGCTAGGTTTAAGCACAAAGCCTTCTTACAATCTGCACACAACTTCTTACAATCACTTTCACTTAGCTCTGCATGTTCTTAACACACAATATGCACAGAGCATCCACAATTGTTCACACTTAGCTCACCAACCACATTACACACTTAGGTCTCTCCTACTTACATCACCTATCTTTCTATTTATACATTACAAAGGGGCCTAAACATGGGTAAACCCATGGGACGACATCCCATACTTGTTACATAAAACCCTAAACCCAAAAATTCTCTAAGAAGGGGCCGAGATCCCATGATCTCCACTTCGCCTTGCGCTCTGCCTTTGACAAACTTGTCGAAGTCCCAAAATTGGTCAAACGTGACCAAGGTTCTCCAAAGCTTGGTCAAGGGCCAACAACCTCCTTCTCCTATTATGTCACTATTGTAAATCCTTCAACCCTATCCCAAGTTGTTCATAAGGGGGGATGTTAGGGTATTTAGACACTTAAGAGTTAGTTAAGATCTACTTGGTCTAATGTGTTTTTAGGTAAAAGTGTGTTTCTTTAGTATGCATTAGTATGCATTTGTATTTAGGAAATATGAGAGTCACGATATGTTCCCGACATAGAGTGATCTGACGGTTCATATTCTCCTCGATCTTAACGGCCATTGATCTGTGGTTTAACACCCAATTGGTCCATGATCTATATTTAAAGAGCATGGAGGGTAATTTTACGATGATTGATTGTGAGAAACTCGCTTGTAAAATCTCTTTGTAATCTTTTTCTTTTGCATTAATAAGTTTCTCCAAGTGGTCACATTGGCTGGGGCCGTGGATGTTTCCCCATAGGGGTTTTACCATGTCAAAACATCGGTGTGTTGATATTTGATCTATTTGTGTGAGTGTTTACTGAAGGTGTTCATCCTCTATTGGAATACCTGTGTTGTCAAACAATGTCATGAAATAACCCTTTTCAAAATGTATATAGTTTCAGAAAGGAATGAGGAGTACAACAATGAGCTAGAACATCGAGAATGTTGAAAACATAAGTTGTTAATGCATTTCTCTAGTGTTTCTTCACTGCCAGTAAGAGGTCATATCCCCTATGGAGTCACCCCAGTGTAACAAGTCTCTTTCTCTGCTACTAGTAAGTGTCCATATCCCTAGCGGAGATACTTGCATGTTCCACATGATATGGAATGTCTTTCCCCGAGACTTTACCTTTTGTAATTTGATTCTCTTCTATTCAGAGAAAGGTAGATGGTGGGATTCCTATTTTCCTTTAAAGGCATGAGGGATGACACCTGTGAAAGTGATATTTTCCAACTCGATTATAGATGAGAGAATTCCCTAAGTAAAATGTGTTGGGGTACTATAGATGTCTACTCGAAACCATTTCCCTTTAACTCACAAAAAAATGTTCTTAGACATGGCCCTTAGCTCCTTTCTTTGTTATAATTTAGGAATACAATGTTAGTATATTGGTAAACTATGTTCCGCTATTGGGTATGACTTGAAGTTATTCAAGACTATGCTACATAGATAGGGATGAAGTTATGTCTTAGAATCCAAGCTATAGATTTCCAATATTTTGACACCAGATATGTCACACTTCAAGGTATATTCAAGTCCAAGTCATCAAATATTTGATAAATTCTAGGGGACCATTTCCAAGAAAGAAAATAAAGCCAAGAACCCAAAAAAATTAAAAGCATGAGATCGAAGATAAGAAATGTGCAAAGGTAAAGAAAAATTGATCAATAAATTAAAACAAAAACAAACTATTTATTTATGTACAGAGAAGGAGTTGTCTCGAGGGATAGATGATGTAGTGTTTCAAGATTTGTTTGTTAACGAGGGGATCAACATCCCCTTCAAGATTTTGTAAATAGTAGTTTCCTTGGCCAATTTTCTTTTTGATCATGAAAGGGCCAAGCTAGAACTGCTGAAATTTCAAATGGTATCCTTTATCCTCATGTGGCCTGTCCCATTTGAGAATCAAATCGCCAACTTGAAAGTCTTTCTCAAGCGAAAAATTATTATTAAACCAACACTTAATGGTTTGTTGGTGGTTTCAAACTTGTTTTTCTCTTTGGCATGATTCTCTTCTAAGTTCATCAAGGTATCGATGCGTCGTTAGATGATGGGACATTCTCTCCCACGAAATTGTCTAGCAAGTTACAGGGAAGGAAAGTAAATATTTGAAGGTATAATAGCTTATTTCTCGTAGACAAGGAAATACGAATAATTACCTATAGAATCCTTTGGGGTCCTAGATGGAATTGGGTGGCACATTATGCCAATTTCTTTGTTGTTCGACTACAGTTCGTTTCAAAGTACGGATTAGATTTATGTTTGTAGATTTAACCAATCCATTACCTTGAGGGTAATAATTTGTTGCATATTTGAAGGTAATCCCTTTTTCCAAAGAAAACTCATCCAATTTAAGCAATGAAAAATATGTTGCATTATTGAAGACAAGAGGGTTAGGCATCACAAAACTAGTTATAATATGTTTCTTAAGAAAATTCATTACCACCTCATCATTCACTTTGGTTAGTGGTATCACTTCAGTGCAACGTGTAATATAATCATTAGTGTTTAGGATATACCTATGTTGTTTGGATGAATGAGGGTTAATATCAACGATAATGTCTGGCCCCCACTTTTGAATGGTTCTTCAATAGCAACAGGCTAAAGTGGCACAACAACTATGTTCTTCCTTCCTATTGATTTTTTGCATGCGTCACAATTGTGAGCATAAGCATGAGCGTCCTTAAATAATGTTGGTCGGTAATACCTGATTCTTAATATTTTATGATTTGTTGTGTCTCCTAAGAGATGACATCAATGAGGTCCATCATGTAGGTCTTTGAGGACTTTATCAACATCTTTCTTTTCAAGACAACGTAGTAGAAATTTATTGTAATTGTTTCTAAACGGGACGCCCTGGACCAACTGTTATTGTGTTGATTTCAGCCTTAGAGCTCTCTTTTGCTTAACATTGAGATGGTTTGGAGTTGTACCATGCTAAAGGTAGTACTTGAGATCAATTTAATAAGAATTCTAAACCGATGGAAAATACAGAACTTGTTGGGTGTAGAGGGTCAACTACTCTTTCCATCCGTCTTCTTCTTGATCTTCAACATCTATGATCCCAGTTGCTAACTTACAAATACCTTGATCTTTGATGATATTTGTTGGTTTAAAATCAAGATCGTATTCTTGTAGTTCAGTCATCCAATTGCCCCATGTGTCACTAAGAACCCTTTGTACAAAGAGATATCCGACCTCAGGGTGAGGGACGATTACTTTGGTATGATTCTTCAAAATGTATGGTTTGAACTGTTTGATGGATTTGTGGATAGCAAAGGCCTATTTGTTCACTGGTGGGTAATTTAATTCATCACCTTGTAACCCAGTGCTCATGAATGTGATGGGGCATTCATTCCCTTGCTCATCCTTTTGTGTTAGCACTACTACAATAGAATGGTCAAAAGAAAATGTATACAACAAGAAGTCTTTGGTGAAATATGGACTTTGTAAAGATGGTGGAGCTGTTATAGCGGAATTGATGTTCTAAAAGGCCTCTTTTTCAATGGTTATCCACTTAAATTGAACTTCTTTCTTAATCATCCATTGAAGAGGTTTCATGATCTCGGAAAAATCTGGAACAAACCTCCTTATGAAATTAATCTTGTCGAAAAAAATTTGCATGGGCCTTTTGTTGTGCGGTGGTGGAATTTTCATAATAGCCTTTGTTATTTTTGGGTTTATTGAAATCCCATATTTAGAAATAACATGCCCCAATATAATTCCTTCTAAAATAAAAAATATGGTATTCTTAGGGTTAAGAGATATACCATATTTCCTACATCTTTCGAATATTTGTTTTAGGTGCTTGGGGTGATCAGATCTTTGTTTTGAATAAACAGTGACATCATCAAGATAGCTCACCACACTTTGATTGATTAGACCTTTGGCGTTCTAAAAGGTAGTGCCAATGTTTATTAGACCAAAGGACATCCTTCATTATGCGTATTTTCCCCACTTTGTTCTGAAGGTAGTCTTTAATCAGTCCAGTTCTGGAACGAGAACCCGATTGTAACTTGAGAACCCGTCAATAGAGAAAAAAATTTAGAGCTTGAAATGAACTGCGGGATTTGTTCCATAGGGGGGAATGGATAGTTATCTTTATTGGAGGACCGGTTAAGATTACAAAAATCTATGCAAATTCTGATTTCCTGTGATTTTTTCCCGACAAGTACCATATTAGACACCCAGGTTGAATGACAAACTTTGAAAATTATTTGGGCATCTAACAACTTCTTTAATTCTTTCTGAATTAGCGATTCAAGGGTAGGATGAATTTTCCTCAATTTTTGTTGAAATGGATTAACACCTTCCTTGATTGGAATCACATGTTGAATTATTCATGTTTTGTAAGTCTTCATATCTTCATATGTCCAGGAAAATACATCGTGATACCTTTTGAAAAACTGCGTGAATGTGTGTTTTTTGACCTTTGAATAGCAAGTGCCCAAATTTATGTACTTGGGTTTCTCATGGGCCCCTATATTTACCAAGAAATGCATCATGGTAGAGTTGTTCATTTTCGGATTCATTGGTTTTCTAAATTTGGTCTGAAGGTCAAAAAACTTTTCCAGTGACAACACATTTCTTGGGATGCAATTTGTTTTCACTTTACTTACTTCTTCTTGGTATTTATGAATATCTTGTTCATGAGCTTCATCGTCTATAACCACATCTTGGAAGACATTAGATATAGTAAGGAAATTTACGATTTGAATGTTGTTATTGAATACTCTCTAGTTCATGAAATTATCCAATATAGAAGGCATGAACATGATTTCGATAGAAAAACCGTCATTAAGAGGTATATATCTAAAGGTTGCATTCGTCGAAATGTCTGCAGCATCATTATGGAAATGAGGCATGGATTCAATATTAAAATGTTTGAAAGAATAAAGTAAATTCCATATTGTTGGGCCCTTTGTTTTTTAATGTGAAGCTGCGCAAGGACTACAGTCGTAGTTTTGGTTTAGCATGAGTTGTGAAACCCACAGAATAAGCTGGACAACAGAGAAAGGAAGAGTAACATAAATCAGTTGTGAAAAGGACAGTGCAACGCCATCAAGGCAAAATCAGTTGCGATAGAACAAGAAATCATGTGAGATCAAAGTTAGAAGACACGACTTAGCTTATATAGGGATGAATATGATTGTAAAAGGGTTGTTGTTGTTCTCATGATTGCAAAGGGTTCTTCCCTTGTTGTTCTTTCAGGTTCTTCTTCTTCTTCTTCTTGTTAGTATTACTAGTTCAGGTTTGAGTTCTGTAAATGTAATCTGTACACCATTTTGGGAGATAGAGCTCTGCGACATGGGTCCAGAGCCGGGAGTCTGTAACATAGCATTATTTTGTATCTATAAGGTTGTATCTGATAAGATCTGAGGATAATATATAAAGAAGGATCCAAAATTTTGAAATATGTTGTGTTATTCTACGTTCATTATTATGCATTGTATCTTTACAGTACTTCTTTATGCTTCATAAGTTCCATATGATGTTTCTGTGTATGAATGATTTCCGCAACCTAAGTAGATTTAGTTCCTGCATGTATGAGTTCAGATCTGCTCTGTAGTTAGTTTGTCTTGCGCAAGATCGGGATGAATCTTGAAAGTTCTGTGAACCCACCTGAGTATTCTCCTTTCCCTTCCCTATCCTTCTATCTTGGTTGTGGTTCAGGTGAGACTTCTTCTCTTCGAAGAAGATTAAAATGCCAACACTCTAGAATACACAGTACCTTTTGTTGGTAACTTGAGAAGGACCCTGGTCTGATCAATTCCATGCCAACAAAATGGTTTCGTTGTCGAGACCTATAATAAAAGGGAACCTGTAGGGAGGATGCTTACGCAGATTCATAGATCTAATATTAACCAATGGTGGGAGAGAAATTGTGATGCCTTCATATGGAAAGAAGCGGAGCTGAGAATAAAATCTATGAAATATACTCGGGAGGCGATCTTTTACTTAGAAAGATCGAGCGACCAATACAAGATATTTTGGGTTAAGTTCTCATAAGAAATTTTCCACTGGATAGATAGGCTCCAAGAAGCTCAAGAGTTCCAAGAACGAGTCAAGAGGACCTATACTTGGGATAAAGAAAAGATTGCAACACTTCATCAGTTGGATTGTACAATCACATGAGCGATTGATTTCTGGGTCAATACCACATTAGAAGGAAACATTATCGAGTTTGCAGCTGAGAACCACCAATATTTTTCACGAGCAGAAGCATATTTCAAGAAAGATGCAAGGGGAAGATTGTTGAGAGAAATCCCCTTGTGGATTAAGGTTTTCTTGATGGAAGAGGGGATGTTGACTATGTCCCCGACTAAGATGGCAGAGTAAACACCCTCGCTTGGGGTAGGGCGAGTTTGGGGTGGAGACATGGCCTGAGAGAGGGGAGAGGGTTCTTTGACAAATGGTGGAAACAATAAGAAATGGACTAAAGACGAGAGAGCCGTGAAAAGAGCCACCATAGTTGAGAAGTGGTGACGCAGTAAGATAAAGAAATCAACAAAACAATCCGAGAAGTTGCAGAAAGAAGTTGAACCAGGAGAAGTAGAGGAAAGACAGATGGAAGAGTTGCGGAAGATGAGAAGACAGGAAATAATGGCCAGTCAAAGACTAAGTGAGAGAGAAGTGTAGAGAGAAAGAAGTACCAAGGAGGGTAGACAAGAAGGAGAAGGTGTAGAATCAAGGGAGAAGGAAGTCAGCATGGATCTTGAAGAAGAAAGAGAAGATTCATCCCCGATGCCAGGAAAGATCAGGAATCAGGCTAAAGAGACCGCTCCAGAGGAATAAAATGAGACCCCCTAGATCAAAGAAACCTGCCCTGAAACCAGTGGTCCTAGCCCCAAATCACCCATACCCCAAGTGTTTTCTATACAAGTGGTAAATAAAACACTACCCTCTTATGCTAATTATGTTTCAGTACAAGTAGTTAGTCAATCAAAACCAGGAAGTTCGAGTATAGGGAGCATATTGGGATCCCCTGGTATGGTAGGTTGCAAGAATGATCGTTAGGTTTTATTTTGATAGGAGAAACAATATCAACAATGGTTGGTCACACAAGAGGTTCGATTGATCGATGCCCAAAATTCTAGGGTAAGGGAGACAAAGATGTTGAGCAACATTGGTTCTTGTGTGAGGCAATCTGGAGGTCCAGAGGGACTCCAGATGTTAATAAATTGGTTGAGTTTCAGACTACCTTGAAAGGTATTTCTCTCAAATGGTACATGAAGGTTATTGATCCAGGAGTGCCAGGAATGCAAGGTCAAGCGTTCACACTTGACCAGGTACAGATAAGGTTCATAGCGGAGTTTAAGCTACCTCAGTCAAAATAAAAAAATCTGTTTGAGTTGCATGAGATTCAACAAAGGGAAGGTGAATCAGCCTGGGAATACAACCAGAAGTTTAAAGATGTTGTAGGGAGGTTAGTGCATCCAATTCACGAGGAACATCAAAGAGAATGGTATAATCATGGATTGCTACCTCTTACACAGATTCCATTAACGAAACAATAGATAGACACTTTGACAGATGCCTTGGAACAATCAATGAATATTGAATCCATGGAAAGATATCCGAGGAGCATGAGAGTGACTAGACCCCCAACAGATGCAAATTTGGCACAACTACAAGGGAAAATATCGACACTTACAAAAAATATTCAAGAATTATCGATACCTAGATCAGGACGACCGTAGGTCTGGTGTACTAGATTTTACATAGAAGGACATATGATGAATGAATGTCCACAAATGAGGGGAATGGGACCTCCTCAGAATCCGATGGGACCCTCACCAGAACCCACGGGAGGAGTTGTGCAAGTATCTATGAATTTACCATTCTGTAACCCCACCCCATATCATACTTTTCCAGGGAACCAAGCAACACCAACAATTGAGTATTGCGATATTTTTTGAATCCATGGGCATGGGCCGAGACAATGTCCCATTATTCAAAATTATTCAACAATACAAAATACTGTACACTGTGATTTATGCGCATATACCACACATACTACTAATCAATGTAGAACATTGGATGCACTTGTAGACAGATTAGATCGAACAACAGTCAAGGTGAATGAAACCCCTCAAGAATCGGGAAGAGGTCGAGGAGGTGGAGCCGGATGAGACTTCAAAGGAGGAAGAAATGGGGGAAGAGGACCAAGAATATTTACAACTATGATGAGAAAGGCCATATGGCTAGAGACTGTCCTCATCTGAGACAACCATGGTGATCTCACTGCAAAACCAATGGGCACGCAATTGAATACTGCCTAGAACTAATTTCAAAATGGGAAGATCGGGTACATCAACAAGGAAATAACCTCATCAGTTCGAAAATAAAGAGAGTTGTTAGAGGACAATTTCCCAACCTTAATATCATCACCCAAGGAGGTGCAAAGACTGGAGTTGATGCTGACAATTTACCTCAAATCTAGAAGGCAACACCTAAGAAAGACAGGTATGATCCTTTGAAACAAAATTTATTCTTTAAAGGTGCCATAGAAGTATTTAATAATATCCCTAGCCCTGAGATGCAAGAGAAACCCATGTTGATATTATGGTAGTTGCAGGAGGTATTTAACTCAACGTGTAAACCTGACGAGAATAGAATATTTTGGGAAGCAAGAAGAAACCCTAATTAATCGGCTAAATAACCCTAGAAGACAAGTCAGCTCAAGAGAATAACTTGTATTAGGTTATTAGCCTCCAAGAGAAGAAGTCGAATAAAGGAAATGTTATATACTAAAGAATTAGCACCCAAAATGAGAAGTCGGCCCAGGCAGTTTGTTAGAAATAGTATAAATACAGGAGGCTAGTCTTCATTCTGGCCAGTATTCTTAGAACTACAGAAGCAACACTTGTGTGCACTGCAGTTGGCTAGTTTGTGTGCAAGTTTGGAGGAGAGTTGTTGTTGCAGCTTGTGTGCACTGCAGTTGGCTAGTTTGTGTGCAAGTTTGGAGGAGAGTTGTTGTTGCAGCTGCTGCAACTAGCAGATTTCGGTTTTGTCTTGGACTCTCTCTTGGTTATGGTTTGGAATATCTGATCAAATATTTTTACTCTTGTTTGGTGCGCTATCCTCAGAGAAAGGTGCACCACCTTTGTTTGGCTATCCAGTCTAGGGTTTTCTTCCGGAATGATTCTCTGTCAAGGTTAAGATGCTCGGGGGTGGCTTCGACCTATGGTTGGGTGACAATATTGCTATATTTTCTATGGTTAAACAAGCACATCCATTATATTCTAACAAACCCCACATCCTATTGTTTAACCTAAGATTGTGCAATTCCCTGCTTCACCCCCTGCACCCAAAAACCCTATAGTCACACTAAGACAACCTAAGCAACCACAAAATGTAGTCGACCTTTGGTTTCAGTGATTTTATGATATTCTTGGGAATGACCAGTTAACAGAAAAGTTGTGCAATGCACTTTACCTATTTCTAGGGAATGAAGAACCCACATAAGCAAGAATAAGGACTAATCTTCCAGAGAAGAGTACTCAGAGAGTGGAGAGGAGCAAAGTACGAACTGGAAAAGAATTCAGACTAATATCCCAACTAGACGAGTTTGAGATTAAGGATGTTATGTTAGATCTAGGATCAAATGTTAACATGATGACTAAGAAGACTTGGGAAGCCTTAGGAAAACCCCATTTGACATATTCCCCAATCCAACTAAGAATGGCCAACCAATATTGTCTTTTCCCAATAGGAAGACTAGAGAATGTGGAAATAGATGTTGCATGAGTGAAGGTTGTAGCTGATTTTGAGGTGATTGAGATGATGGGGGATAAGGACCCTTATCTTTCCCTACTTGGTATTGATTGGGCCCATGAAAAATATGTAGTGATCGACCTAAAGAAAGACACTATGAAATTTGAGGCAGATGGAATAAAGGTAGTTCAACCCTTGGATCTGTATGTAGGCCCCAGATATACAGAGCCAACAGAAAAAAAAATATGGAGGGAGAAGATTTGGATCAGTTGTACACTGTAACAGTGGGAACAAGAGAATATTAAATAAATCCTACTGTTGATGGATCAGTAAGTTGGAGGAGTATACAGTCAATGGACAAAGATTCAGAACTGGCATTTGACAGTTAGCAGTAAGGCTCATACAAAATATTATCAAGGAGATACACAACTATCATGGAAACTAGATGGTTTGGAACCGAGGTCAGAGAACACCCAATATATGATGGTACCTCAGTACTTGACAATTTTATGCTCAGGATGGAAGAAAAGGTAGTGGAGGATCAAAGGATCTCAGTATTAGATTTATCCCTCCAGGACACCCCTGCCAAATGGTGGGCCAAGCACAAAGACTTACTCAAGAATTGGGACGATGTAAAGCAAGCTATTAAATATAGATTTCAAGATAAGGAGCAGCTAGAATCAGAGATGCGGACGGATTTCCAGGTTACACAACTGTTCAATGGAGAGTCTGATCCTAAAGCACATGTTGAAAAGTGCACGACACAGTGGCAAGTTGTGGAATTACCCTCTCTCTTTTGAGTTCAGGTATTTCCCCACTCACTAGGTCCACTCCTAAAATCTTGGTTCATGCATGAAGATACCAGAAGACAAACCAACGACTCGCAAACATTGGCATATCACTTTTGCAAGGACTTATTGTTTACAAGTAAGTACCTTGAGCTTGAAGTAGTCCTGCAAAGAACTAAAGAATTCATTTTTACAAACAATAGTAATCAGAAATCATACCTAGTGGTATGTGAAAAGCATAGCCGAGAACTTCAGACTAATATTCACCTAAACTTGGAAAAGAGACCTATAGAATGCTATAAGATTGAGAAGGATTTGGAAAGCTCGGATGATTTAGAAGAATTGAGAAACTTAGCCATTAAAGAAATAGAGGGGAACGGAGAAATCCAAAACATCATACCCAGTCAGACTTATGGTTCTTATAATCACCCATTGAAGTTGAGCAAAGTCAATATAGGGACCACAGAGAAACCTAATATAGCTATGGTCGGAGATTATTGGGATGAGAAAACTAGTCAAGAAATACAGAGTTTGTTGCGAGAATATGAGGATCTGTTCCCAAAGACATTTTCAAAGTTAAAAGGGATCAAAGGAGTTATGGGAGAAATGAAAATTGAATTAAAACCAGGATCAAAGCCTGTGAGGAATAGACCATACCACCTTAACCCTAGACTGAAAGAGAAGGTTAAGAGGGAAATAGACAAGATACTGGAAGTTGGACTTATTTTTGCAGTGCAAGAAGCAGAATGGGTCAACCCAATAGTTATCTAGAGAAAGAAAGGTACAAAGTATATTAGGGTCTATGTAGACTATAGAAGCCTTAACTCTGCCTATGTGCATGACCCTTTTCCAACACCTTTTACTGATGAGGTGCTAGAACAGGTTGCGGGGAAAGAGTCTTATGGTTTACAAATGGATTTTCAGGGTATCACCAAGTAAGGATCGTTGAAGAGGACAAAAAGAAGACAACATTCATAGCATAATGGGGGTCATTTGCCTACAATGTGATGCCATTCGGCCTAAAGAACCCCCCTTCATTTTTCTCCAAGATTGTAATAGCATATTTCTGAGAATTTATTCACAGGTTTATAGAAGTCTATATGGATGATTGGATGGTATATAGCCTTCTCAAGGAACATGTAGCGCTACTACGTCTGATGCTTGAAAGACGTAGGGAATTGCAGATATCGTTGAACCTCAGAAAGTGTATCTTATGACTGCCACATGGAAATTTGTTGGGCCACATAGTATGCTGAGAGGGACTATTGGTAGACTCATCCAAAGTTTCGGTCATTGTGAACATGTCACCACCTACAAGTGCTCAGCAGTTGCGCTCCACGCTGGGACACACATGGTACTATCGAAGGTTCATTAGAATATATGCAAATATTACTGCACCGCTGGAAAATATACTAAAGAAGGCTGAAATGTTCCAATGGACCCCAAAATGTGATAAAGTGCTCGAAACCCTAAAGGAGAAGCTCATCACAACACCTATTCTGATATTTCCAAATTGGGAAAATGAATTTCATGTCAACATAGATGCTTCAAGTATTGCCTTAGGAGCTATCTTAACGCAACCAGGAGATGGAGCCATGGGTCATCCTATTTGTTTTGCGAGTAGGAAGTTGTCGCAAGCTGAGCGCAACTATACAATGACAGAAATGGAGGGTTTGAATATGATTTGTGCTTTTCATAAATTTAGACATTATTTGCTAGGTTCTCATTTTAAGTTCTTTACTGATCGTTCTGCATTAAAATATCTAGTTAAAAAACCTGTGTTGGAAGGGAGAATTTATAGATGGTTACTATTGTTTCATGAATTTTCTTTTGAAGTGATCATTAATCCTCGAATATGTAACATAGGGCCTGATCACCTATCTATATTAAAGTTAGGGGAAACTGGTGGAGAAGTTGATGATCAGCTCCCAGATGCAGATTTTTTCTGGGTTGAGGCCATACCAGAATACTTGGAAGACATAGCAGTCTTCTTAAGTATAGGAGCCTACCCAAAAACATATTTTGCAACCTAGAAATTCCATATGGTGGTTAGAGCAGCGAACTATTAGTTGATTGTAGGGAAAATGTATAAATTGGGACTAGATATTATCCTCAGGAGATGTGTCTTGGATCATGAAAGACATGATATATTGTGGGAGTGCCATAGTGGAGTTGCAGGAGGTCATGTGGAAGGAAAGGCCACTACGCAGAAATTTCTCCAAGCTGGACTATGGTGGGCCACACTATTCAAGGATGAAAAGGAATATGCTATATCATGCGATGTCTGTCAAAGAGTGGGTAATCCATCACAACGAGATGAATTACCACTTCAACCAGTTTGAGCTTTACAAGCATTTGAGAAGTGTGTGGTTGACTTCATTGGTTCGATCAACCCCATAGCTAAGCATTCAAAGGCTAGGTACATTATTACTACAACTCTCTACCTTACATGTCGGGTTGAGGTAGTAGCCGTTCAGGATTGTTCGACTGATAGTACTGCTAGGTTCATTTTTGAAAATATTATCACTCGATTTGGATGTCCTAGGAGCCTGACAGTGATCAGGGAGGTCATTTTATCAGTAGTACCACAACAAATGTTACAACAGAGTTCTTGATCCAACATCATAAAAGGAGCCCCTACTACCCACAACCCAATGGAACAGTAGAAGCGTTTAACAATATTTTGGAGAGAGGGTTAACAAAGGTTTGTTGCACAAACATGGAAGACTTGGATGACAGAGTTCCAACAGTACTATGGGCATACACGACAACCAAAAAGAAACTCTACAAGTACACTCCATTTCAGCTAATTTATGGGAAAGAAGTTGTGGTGCCTGCAGAATTGATTACTCCAAGTTTGTACATTGCACAAATCACACACATGTCAGAGGAAGAATCAGCTGCGCGGAGACTCATAGAGTTACAAGAACTTGAAGAAACTAGATTTTTAGTAGACTTCCATCAGTCAATTGAGAAAGCAATGCAGAACTCTTGGCATGATAGACAGATTAAGACTAAAGTATTTGTGCAAGGAGACAAGGTCCTACTCTATGACAGTCAGCACCAGAAGCATCCAAGCAAGTTGCGCATGCATTGGTTGGGACCATTTATAGTTGCGGAGATTTGACCTTATGGAGCAGTCAGACTTGCACAACTGGATGGTATGTTGCAGCTAGGATGGGTGAATGGCGCTCGCATGAAACCCTATATGTCTCAAGACTTATCTAAAGGACTGTTTCTCTAGTCCGAAGGAGCATGTATAGTATTTAGATTTGAGTTTTCGGCAATTTCTATAAATTCAGTTAATAAATTCGATGTGTGTAGTGTTGCACCGCGACATGTAGATCGTTTATTTTTTCTGTCTAAGTGTTGTTTGATGCAGAACTGATTAATCAGTAGCGTAGGATCAGAAACGTCAAGAACTCATTAATGATAATCATTAATATGACGGGGACCCCTTTGTGGTCAGAGGGAGAGCGAATCTGAACGCAATCTGAGTCCATGTGCCACACGAACCCATTCTAGTCACAACCTTTATTACTATTACAGTACTCTGTCTGAATTAAGTTAAGCCATAAATCCGTGATACATGAATATGCCATCGATATTCATGGTGGGATTCTCATCCGTCAAATGGTAAGGTCTGAAATTTCCCACGTCCCTGTCCAACTTACACAGTAAATGCCAGAATCGCCCAATAGGATTTACAGTGTTAACTTGTCCCGTCAGACAACTTAGATTCAAGTTGCATCCATTGGGTAATGATGAAAAACAATTATTATTGAACTTGCTAGCTAAGCCCAAGTATAAGGCTCTGAGAACCCACTGTAGAATGCATTGTTTCCCGAAAGCACTTAGAGATTTTTTGAATTTTGCAGAGCGGGCAAGCCTGTGTAATATTGAGACAAAATTTATCAACTTGTTTAACTCAACTATCATGAACCTCAGGGACCTTCCAGTGTTCGGTACCACTGGCGAATTTGCGTGGTGCACCAAGTTCC
The DNA here is from genome assembly GCA_009831015.1 of Picea engelmannii. Taxonomy (NCBI): domain Eukaryota; kingdom Viridiplantae; phylum Streptophyta; class Pinopsida; order Pinales; family Pinaceae; genus Picea; species Picea engelmannii. The sequence continues at coordinate 1,344,569 of ML778869.1, read as the reverse complement.
TGATCAACAAGGTGGACAACAGAAGTCTCTGGTTGGATAAGCAATATACAATCCATGTCGAAGACATCCACCAGCTTACAGGACTATCCCTCGAGGGCGAGGATATGTCTAAAGGCTTCCAGGGTCCCAGCAAGCATGAAAAAAAGAAAGGGGATCCCAGCCTATATGAAAGGTTCCACACACAGAGGGGGGAACACAACCAAAATTGACCCCATACTACCAGAGATGGTCAGGACTGACTGCTACATCATATCTAGTAAAGTCATGAGGTCATATTACAAGGGAGAATGCACGCTGGATGCATTATTAGTAGCATATTTTTGTGCCAATGGAGTTGTTTTCAAATGGTGTAGTTACCTGTTGGAGGAACTACTCGTGGATTGCGAGGAAGCCTAAGAGAAGGGAGGCACCTTCACATATGGATACATGTTTCTTGTCTTCACAATGCTCAAGTGGACGCCACTCGCTGGAAGACCGTTGGCGCTAGCAGATAAGGGGCACCTTGAAAAGATGTTTTAGCCCTGGCATTCAAGGGAAGACTCAAAGAACACAACCTTCAACAACACGATGTTCTCCAAGTGGTATAACGGGCTCATATATGCAACATAGAGGTTTCGCATTCCACAGGAGCTCCTCAACTGCAATACGAGGACTATAGCCTTCAACATGAACCGACACCAAATGTTTGTATGGCTGAGGTATGCCAACAGGGAGGACTTCCACTCAAGGATGCTTTCGTTCTACTTGGATGAGGAGGTCTTTGACAAGGAGGTAATCTCATCGTAGAGAGTTAAACACAACCCATGCAAGTCAGGGATGCACTATGTTTTACCCATCGAGCTGCTGAAAAAGAAAGGTAAAGAAGCATGGGTAGGACTGAGCTCAGGCTCAAAGGCACAGAAAAGAATCTTCGGCACAAACGGACTCCGAAGAAGAGGAGGAGATGCAACCATTAGAGCGCAAGAAGAGGACACTATCAATATTCCCGCAACTACCAGAACAAGCTATGTTGATAGGTAAGGATGTCAACAAAATATTGAGCATTGTGTTCATTACAGATCCAATGGCCAAGAAGTTTAGAATAGGGGTCTAACCGAGAAAAGTTTTGAACCGCCAACCCCTCTCATCCGTCATCCCCCGCACTTGCTCAACGGTCCGCACAACCCCCATCATACATATTCCGGATGACCATGATCCTGACACCCCACCATCCACCATCATCACTGAGCACCCTCCATCACCAACAAAACCCCAATCACCACCCTCAAAAACCACCAGTCCACCCCAAACCACTAATCCAGATCCCATGCATCTCGATCCCCCAGAACTATCCTAGCCTGAAATCCCAGAAACAAGCCCAGAGTTACCCAAGCAAAGACCAGAAGTTCCTAGTCCAAATCCATAAGTACCTGAGTAGAGACTACAACTAACTGGCCCGAACCTTGAAGCCCAGGACCAACATATTGTACATTTTGTGCAAAAGAAGGACACTCGAATGGTAGAGAAGTCGCAATATCAAATTCCACATCACACTGCCTCAACGACCAAGGTTGAGGGTTCCATTTGAAGCACAACTTCGGAAGCAGAGGTACGTAAAGAGGCATAGCTACCAAAGGTTCAGAAGGAACCAAAGTCAACTTCCGTGCAGAGTGTAACATATGCGTAGGAATAGATGGATTTGCTTCTCCAAAACCCTTAGCAGTGTGCAAAGTTGTTGCAACTCTGCCTGGCCATAATAGAGGTTATAACACTCTTTCCCTCAGCGTTGAGGTCGAGGCTTATGCCAGGACCATCCACAGGAAAGGAGGAGGTAGAGATTCCCTCAGAATATTAAATGGCCAGTGGACTTCCACTGTAGGTCTGAGCACTCAGGGATGCAACCCCTTCATCTACTGACCTTGCACAGTGGCCAACAATGCATTTAGTTGGAATGATCAGGGCATCAAATGATCAATTGGAGAAGATGCCCCAGTAGGTCGAGAGGTCTGTAGAGTTCGCAAGGGAGGAAGCACTCCTTGCACAAGCATGCAACAAATGATAAGAACACGCAAATATCCAGGTCAATCACAGATTGGAAAGAGTTCAGGAAAGTCTTGTTGAAGCCTAGTTAGGAATTCAGAAGGTCGCACCCCAACTTCCAGAAGCCAGTGATGCATGAGAGCCAGAACATCAGATTGAAATGCTCCAAGGAGCATGGTCACAATTGTCTATTCGCATCGAGCATCTGGAAGTGAAGTTGTATAAAACACAACAAGAAGCAGAGAAACAACTTCAAAAGTTGTAGGAGTATATGGAGAATATAGTGCTAGAAGGAAACAATGCCCGAGAAACACTACACAAGCACACAACTGAGTGCACAAATATTTTAAGAGAAGTCGGTGATTGGATGGGCATCATCGCTAGGTGCAACCAGACTTTAGAGGACATACACACTAGAATGTAGGTGTTGAATGAAGAAGTTGTGGCTACGATGGATCCGTTGGAGCAACAACAGAAGTTCGATTAGATTCAGCAAGCAGACAATGAGTTGAACGCCCTATTTGAGGTGCAATCCATAGCTAAGAAGGAGTTGTGAAACTTTCGACCTATCATTCAGATATTTTACATGAAAATGCATCAATTCGATGCAACAACAGACTCTAAATGGAACTCTTTGGTCGCATATAAGCCCAAGGAATGTATCACATATACGACCCAACAGTTCATCGTTGAAGCCTCACTCCTTGCCAGGAAATAGAAGGATAAAGTTGGGAGCTTTTAGGAAGTCAAGAAGCGGGCCTTGGAGTTGGTCCCAGAGTTGGGCCCTTTGTTTGAAGAAGTAGAGGAAGAGAAAGCACAAGAATAAGAAAAAATGAAAGAGGAAAAGGAGGACAAGGGAAAACAATAGTTTCTCCTAGAAGTTGCAAAAGCGTTTAATATTTGAATCGAGGGTGAGTCAAGGCTTGTGGTCGGAGCCTGTTGGTCCCTTCATTTTTGAATGAGAAGCTATGCAAGAAGGAATACAATCCCAATTTTGTCTTAGTATGAGTTGCGCAAGACGCAGAAGAAGCTGGAAAGCAACGCAAGGAAGAGTAACAAAAATCGGTTGTGAAAAGGACAGCGCAACCCCAGCAAGGAAAAAGTAGTTGCAACAAAACAAGAAAGAATTCTAGCTCAAAGCCAGAAGACACGACTTAGCTTATAGATGAATACGACTGTAAAATGATTGTTGTTGTTTTTGTTGTTGTCATGATTGCAAAGGGTTATTCCCTTGTTGTTCTATCGGGTTGTTGTTCTTATTTTTGTTGTTAGTATTACTAGGTCGGGTTTGAGTTCTGTAAATGTAATCTGTACACCATTTTGGGAGATAGAGATCTGCGACATGGGTCTAGATCCAAGAGTCTATAAAAGAACATTATTTTGTATCTCTGAGATTGTATCTGATAATATCTGAGGATAATATATAAAGAAGGATCCAAAATTTTGTGTTCATGCTTCTGCATTGTATCTTTACAGTACTTCTTTATGCTTCATAAGTTCCATATGATGTTTCTGTGTATGAATGCTTTCCACAACCTAAGTATCTTTAGTTCATGCGTGTATGATTTCATATATGTTTTGTAGTTAGTTTTTCTTGCGCAAGATCAAGATGAATCTTGAAGGTTCTGTGAACCCACCTGATTATTCTTCTTTCCCTTCCCTGTCCTTCTATCTTGGTTGCGCTTCACGTGAGACTTATTCTCTTCAGAGGAGATGAAAATACCAGCGCTCTAGACTACACGATACCTTTTTTTAGTAACTTGAGAAGGACCCTGGTCTGATCAATTTCATGCCAACACATACCTCTTGTTGGTAACCCCTAAAATGTGGAGATAAGTAGTGAATGGTATTTCTTACCCATCACACAAATATTTCTTAGTCACCAAGTAACTGTAGTCATTTTACCTTGAGGTCGATGGATTTATTCAAAACTTGGACCAAGGATTCATATTCTGCGGTATTATTGGTGCATTCCAATTTTGAATGGTGGGATATGAATGTTTTATGTTGATTCGGGTTGATAAGGATACATCATGCCCCGACTCCATCTTGATATTTGGAGCCATCAAAAAACATAGTCCAAATGTTAGCATATACAGGTGGGTTAATTATGCGATAATCTAATTCTTTTAATACTATAAAGGCATTATCATCAATCTTATTGCATGGAAGGTGTTATAACCTAGGTCTGCATCCTCTACTTCTACTCTTGTTTGACCCTGCCTTTGTATTTTTCCTTTTTCTGGTTGGTTCATTCTTTTTCCCATTACTAAGTATCTTGGTCCTTATTCATTTTTGAGTCGTTGCGCATGTCTATCTCTGTTTCTCGAAGGATAAATATATGTTGGATTTGGTTTGAATTACTTGTCCTCATATTTTTCCATTGATTAATCTCACCATAGGTCCACCGAGTCATTTTTCATACACAGGAAATGCACGTGGATAAACACAACCTCTTAGAATAGTCATATTTGGGCTAGGGTTTCTGAAATAAAAAGGGGAAAGTTTCAATGGTGGAGATCTATCAAGTGAATAGGATCGAGGGTTGTCATCCATTTGGGTGTAGAATCACACAGAGTCTAACATCAAGAGTCATCAGAACTCCTGAACTGTTGAAGACCCGAACAAAATCTGGGTCGTTCATCTACCATGACACTCGGCGATGGATCATCTACTTCAGTAGTTTTCACTTTGGAAGTTTTCCAAGAACAAACATTCGAAACTCCCGAAGAGCCAAAGACCCGGATTCCTAAAATGAATCAGGACCATACATCAATGGAGACACGTGGGGACAGATCATTTCACTCCAGGAATTTTCCTCCGGGATATCTTCATGAAACATTTGAAACTCCTGAAGCCCGGATCTCCGAAGTGAATCTGGACCGTTCATTGGCCACGACACGTAGCAACATATTATTTTCTTCGGAAATTTTCCTCCGAGTTATCTTTCAGGTTTCATGTTCGAAATTCTTGGAGAACCGAAGACCCGAAGTAAATCTAGACCAATCAGTAGTCATAACACATGGCACTCTCATGAGGCAGGACACGTGGCACACTCATGAGGCAGGACACATGGCACTCATTCTCGATCGTTTGGTCGTGACAGTCACCCAGTTCCACATGACATGTGTCACCCTTCTCTCCAGGACAACTCAACATCCGTGACATCATACGACATCAGGTCGCCACGTCACTTCGACAATTTTCCTCCAGGAGATGTTTCGTGCTTCACACTTGAAACTCCCGAAACCCAGACTTACAAAGTGAATCTAGATTGTTCATCCATCATGACACATGGCAACAGATCATTCACTTCGGCAATTTTCCTTCGGGAGATGTTTCGTGCTTCACACTTGAAACTCCCGAAACCCGAACTTCCAAAGTGAATCTGGCTCGTTCATCCATCATGACACGCTGAAATAGATCATTCACTTTGGATATTTTTCTCTGGGAGATGTTTCATGTTTCACTTTCAAAACTCCCGAAGCTCAAAAGTCTGAAGCAAATCTAGACCATTGATCTTAGATCAACGAGAGCTGTTGATTCTTGCGGCAGGTAAATATCACCTAGATCTCAGATCGTAATCAGATCGATGACTATATTTCATTGCGGGGACGCAAAATTCCCAGACGTTAATTTTCCAGAGTGGTCCCGCAATTTAAACCATGGTTTTATGTGAAGGGTACGTGGCAGCTTCTGGTGAATTTTGGGCCCAAATGCGGTCTGAATCCAAACCGCCCTCAATGACTTCCACAATCACATGCTTGTATAACACCACATCACATCCACGCCACCTCCACTCATCCCACTCATTACTCTTGCTCCTCTCACCTTGTGACATCTGTCCTCATACGTCATATACCCCCGCGTCCGCACATCCCTTCTTCCCATTGGATGCCCGCCTCCATGATTTCCTGTTCACAACGAGTCATCACAGTGAAAGCGAGGGGAAGATTCGAGTACAGTCAACTCAAGTTGCGCTTAGCTTGTGAAATCTTAGACACAGACAGAGAGTTAGTCTCCATCACAGATCACAGTCGGTTAGCTCCAGTAGCCTCTAAAAACTTGCAGGCATTCCATCGCTTGACAACAGAGATCTGCTTTATCACTCCGAGGCCCATTTTACGCCATTAATTTCCTTCATCATGTATCAGTTTTGTCTCAGAGACAGTAGTAGTTTTATTTTGATTAAGTCCATCATTTTCCTAGATTAGATGCAAGAGTGGTCTTCTGTGTGAGATAAGAACCACTCTTGTTGATTAATTTTAGCATCTTAGTACAATTAATGATTTTATTTACAAACAATTAGCTTAATTTAGGTCTCAATCCCCTAAGGACGAGGACCCCTGCAACTTTTCTTTAAATAGTTATTTTTTGGATATTGTAAAGGTCGGAATTTTGAGAAAAGGATACCAATACAATAGACTGGTTGGACTCGTTTTATGCATGGATTAAATATTTCTACCTAGTGAACATATTCTTGATGATGGTGATTCATTCAACTTCTTATGTGCTTTTATTCTTATCTTCAATACAATTTTGATTTGCACAATGTGCTTTCATTTCCTTTCAGCTATTGTGTGACTTATTCTTACTGATACATAACCTGTCAAACAACTAATGCTTTAGTGAAAATTCGTCTTTGCAACCTGTGGGAGTTACTTTGTTTTGATACATGTTTGATGTCTTGAAATATTATTTTGAGTATTGAACTTCTTACTGCAGATTATTCATTGAGTAGTTTGTTATTTCTCTTTGTTTTCTATTATTTAACTAGCCTGTCTTTAGTGTGCCATCAACCAAGGAGAGCCCTCATCCTTATCATTCTCCAAACCCAACCTTTCCTTTGTCTTGATAGAATAACCCTCTGACCAACGAACAAAAAAGAAAAGAAAAAATCATTCTAAACTGATAGGTGGCCTAGCTTTTCCCTTTAGCAGTCAAGTGCAGACCTTAGGACCAACATCTTTTGGTGTTGTTGTTGGGGAATGGAGTAACGAAATATCTTTCCCTAGGAGAATGACAGTGATCATCTCTGACCTTTGATGGTGAACAAATATCAGACACAAACAGATTGCCATATTTCCCCTGGCGACTTCACTGAGTAAAATTTAAATAAGAAATACTGGTACCCAGAAAGGGATTCAAAGGATACAAATCTGAAAACAAAAAATCCAAGAAGGTTGATTATAACCCTGATAATAATACAGTAGGCTCTGAGCTGGAAAGGCAACTAAGAAAATCCACTGTAGCTCAGAGATACACTTCCCCCCTCAAGGGAAAAGCTGCACACCAAGAGAATACTTCAAACCACCATCACGAGCCGCTGGAATTTGCTAGCCCTGAGAATCATAATTCCAACGGGGCTCAGACATCTCCTACTCCCGATTCCACTTCAACATCTAGTCCTGCATCCACTCATGTATCTCCCATAAATTTGTAAATTCCTATTGTTCAAGCCATGGCCGTTAATAGGATGGATTTCATAATTGCTGCTAGATATGCACCCTTAGTAATACCTGTAGTTTTACATGCACTCCCAACCACAGATTACATGAAATATTTGCCAATATATAATGGGGAAGGTGAAGTAACTGTAGAAGAGCATTTGGTATCCTTTTACAATTTTGTAGACAACTTCAACATTGATTATTCATACGTGTGGAAGAGGTTGTTTGTACAGAGTCTGGATGGGGAGGTCAGAAAATGGTTCAGGAGCCTTCCTCCAGCCTCCATGGTAGATATCAAGGCATTGGACGAAACTTTTACAAAGCAATGGGGATATGGGAGAGATTATATCTGTTACATCACTGAATTTGGGGCTCTAAAGAGAAATAATGGTGAATCTATTTCAGATTTCACCAAGAGATTCAACAAGCTGTATGGTAGAATCCCAGATGAAATCAAACCGACTAAAGCCTCTACCAAGATAACTTATACTAATGCATTTGATGCAGAATTCTCCCTCCTCCTGAGAGAGAGAAGATCAACCACACTGTTGTCCATGCAGGAAGCAACCATTGAAGTTGAATCTAATATTTTGGCATCAGACAGATTAAAGACTAGATTTGATAAAGATAAGAAAAAAGAGAGAGAGGATGCCCCTACCTCCTCTAACCCAGCTACATTTGATCCCCAACTTGAGGAGATGACCAAGACTTTGAAGGATCTGACTTCCAAGATAGATAAGCTAAAATGGGAATCCAAACAGCCAAACCAAACTTTTCAAGGGGTTGGTAATATAAATCAGAATCAATTTAAAAGGCCTAATGATGTTCCTCAAGTAATGCATAGGGAAAGGAGAAATGTTGATGATCAAGGGGTAGTGCCCCCTTTCCAAAACAATCAGATTGAGGAGATAAATGTAAACGATGATGTTGTGGACAATACTGTTGTGTTTTTCAATGAGACAGATTATTATACTAGTCACTTAACACAACAAGAATATGAGGTGGCACAGTTGTCAAATCAATTCGATGATTAGATAGGGGAGGAGGGAGTTATCCAAGGTTAACCCAAGAAGAAATCTGATTTGAGGACGAGAAAGGGAGCCTCCAAGGCCACCACCTCTGACCAAGGAAAACAAGCAGAAGCTCCTCCCAAGACAAATACGAATAAAGGTAAGCCATCTAAAACTCAGTCATCCCCATTATCGAATCCTCTTTCCCTTGAAACAAAGGAATTTGATAAGCCACCAACCTCTTTCAGCCTGGAACATGAGCTAAGAAAAATCAAGATTCATGTCCCTTTGACAAAATTATTAAAAAATGAACCTTTCAAGAAATCCATCATGAAATTTCTGCAACCAACTCCCTCTAGTGTATCTTCTGATGTCATTAGTCTACAGGATGAAAACCCAGACATTACTATGGGCCCACACATTGAAGATGGCTCTGATGCTTCTCCTCCTTTCTATATATCTCTAAATCTCCATGACAAGATCCTGCACAATTGTCTTATGGAATCAGGAGCCTCTCACAATGTCATGCCCAAAGTTGTTATGGAAGAACTAGGTCTCGAGATTACCAAGCCTTACCAAGACCTGTACTCCTTTGATTCTAAGAAAGTAAAATGCATGGGGTTGATAAAAGATATGGTGGTTTCTCTAGCTCAGTTACCCATGAAGAGTGTAGTGATGGACATTGTGGTGGCTGACATTCCCCCAAAGTTTGGCATGTTGTTATCCAAAAATTGGGCTAAGAAGGTTGGAGGATCATTGCAAATAGACCTCACGTATGCCACCATTCTCATGTTTGGTGGTGAGCACAGGAGGCTGTACTGAGAAGTTAGGTTAGAATACATAGTCATTGATCATCAGAACCCAAGAAATCACCCCATTTATGTTTTGGAGGATGGGATTGGTTCCTTTGTCTTTCATTTAAATGATGATGAAACTGAAATATTAGTCATCTTACGTAGATATCAGCCAATCCTTGTCAACAAAACAAGGTGTGGAATATGTATTTCGATGGATCTTCATCAAAAGAAGGATCCGGTGAAGGTATTCTCCTCATTTCCCTTTCAAAATAAGTAATAACCCTCTCTTATAAGCTGGAGTTTGAGACTACTAATAATATAGTTGAATATGAAGCTTTGGTATTGGGATTGAGGGCTGCCAAAGACATGCCTATTGACTGTTTAGCAGTTTTGGGTGATTCTGAGTTGGTCATCAATCAAGTGAGGAATAACTATCAAACTAAGCAACAAAGGCTCAAGAAATACAGAAACAAGGTATGGGACCTGATTGATAATTTATTTTTAGCATTTAACCTCTCTTTCATTCCCAGAGAATAGAATCAGAAGGTTGATTCTCTAGCCTTATTTTCCAGCATGTTCAGGCCTCCCATTGGCCCAAATATTAAATATCATGTGGAAATAAAACACAGGAGAAACATACCAGACAACATAAAGCACTGGCAATTATTTTGTGATGATTTAGAGATGCAAATATTTCTTCACACCATTGATGAATTCTCCAATATCTCCATTGATCAAGAAAGTCAAGAAGATGAAAATGAGAAATCAGAAGATCAACAATCTTCTCATCTATTGAAGACAGTGGCTGGTCATGATATTGTGGAGCTGAAAACCAATCATATTCCAATAGGACTAGTGCCTTTGGAAAGATTGTTTGATAGTAATGATGTTTACAAAGGAAATTCTATGAACGATAAAGAACAAGAGATGACAGAGTGCAATATTGGGACCACTAATATTCCTAAGATCATCAAGTTGTCCAAAGCATTGGCTACAGAACAAAAGGACAGGTATGTCAGTCTGATTAAAAATTTTGTTGATACTTTTGCGTGGTCCTATGAAGATTTGAAGACATTTGATACTGACATCATCCAGCACAAGATCCCTCTGAAAACTAGCTCCAAGCCATTCATACAGAATATTAGACAATTTAATCCCATGTTAACATCTATAATTGAGAAAGAACTAAAAAGAATGTTGGATGCCAAGATTATTGTACCATTGAGGTATTCAAACTGGGTGGCCAACCTAGTGCCTGTAAGAAATAAAAGTGGGGAGATACGCTTATGTGTTGATTTCAGAAATCTCAACAAGTGTTCTTTGAAGGAAAATTACCCCCTCCCCAAGATGGACCATATTCTACAGAGGGTGGTAGGTTTGCACAGAATTTCCTTGTTGGATGGATACTTTGGTTATAACTAGATAGCAGTTTGTGAGGAAGATAAATAAAAGACAACGTTCACCACCCCATGGGGAACATTCATGTATGACAAGATGCCCTTTGGGATCATGAACGCAGGGGCCACTTTCCAGAGGGCCATGGACATAGCCTTCATGGGGGAGAAGGACAAATTTATGGTCATATACCTATATGACATTACTATTTTCTCCAAGTCTGATGAGGAACATTTGCAGCATTTGGAGCAGGTATTCAAGAAATGTAGGAGGTATGGGATATCCCTGAATCCTAGAATGTCTCACTTTTCCATGCCAGAAGGAAATCTTCTGGGCCACATCATATCAGTGGGAGGCATAAAAATTGATCCAAAGAGGGTTCATTCCATTCAACAAATCGAGATCCCAAGAAATAAAAAGGTTGTCCAGTCTTTTATTGGTAAGATAAACTTCCTCAGACGTTTTGTGCCTAATTTTGCTGAAATTTTGAAGCCCATTACTAACTTGTTGAAGAAAGATGTTGTGATAAAATGGTCCTTGGAGGAGAAATCATCTTTCCAAATGATCAAGAAAGATTTAGTTGAAGCACATGTATTGGCCAGCCCCGACTACACCAGAGATTTCCTCATCTTCTCCTTTGCCTCAAATGAAACGATTGTTGTTGTACTGATGCAGAAAAATGAGGAAGGTAATGAGAAACCCATAACCTTTTTCAGCAGAGCCCTCCAAGATGTTGAGCTCAGGTATGATATATTAGAGAAGTAGACTTATGCTTTGGTCAAATCACTCAAGGCCTTTAGGGTTTACGTTCTACAGTCTAGCATAACGACCTTTGTTCCTAACAACAGTGTCAAAGAGATTCTGGTCCAGCCAGACAGCGAGGGGAAAAGAGGAAAATGAATTGTCAAGTTGTTGGAGTATGATTTACACATAAATCCCACCAAGCTAATCAAAGGAAAAGGACTAGCCAAATTGCTGTCAGAATCAAACTGCAAGGTGCTAGAGTTGCATCAAATCTTCACCCAATCAGATGCACCCATCATACAGCCTGGACAACACAATTTACAGGTATTTGAAAAATATTCCTCTTCACCTTGGTATTAAAACATCATCTATTTTCTACAATATTTTGAATGTCCACCAGATGTGAAGAAGACAAAGGCCAGGTCTCTCAAGTTGAAAGCCATCAAGTTCTGTGTTTCAAACCAGAACTTGTATTAGAGATATCATGCTAGCATCTTGTTAAGATGCCTTGATGAAAATGAAGCTAAACAAGTCACGACATAAATGCACAGAGGAGTGTGTGGAGGGCACCAGCATTGGAAGGCCACAACTCTCAAGATCCCGAGGGAAATATACTACTGGCCCACCCTTTTCTCTGATGTGTCTTCCACTATTAGAGCCTGCAACGAATGCCAAATTTTTGCAGGGAAACAAAAGTTATTGTCACTGCCCTTGAAACCTATCAAAGCCAATAGTTCATTTCAGCAATGGGGGTTAGATTTCATAGGCTAAATAAATCCACCCTCCAGTGGACAACACAAATGGATCCTCACTGCCACCGACTACTTCACCAAGTGGATTGAGGTTGTGCCCACCAGGAATGCCACTGACAAGGTAATCATAAATTTCTTGGAAACTGATATTTTTGCCAGATTTGGTTGCCCCAGCAAGCTCGTGAAAAACAATGCCCAAGATTTCAATTGCAAAGCCATGATTGACTTATGTGGCAGTCACAACATTTCATTGACACATTCCACACACTATTACCCTCAGGGAAATGGCCTGGAAGAATCATCAAACAAGACTCTCATCGGAATCATTAAAAAGTTGTTGACTAAAAGCAAGAAATCTTGGGACTCCAAACTCAAATATGCCTTATGGGCTGACATGATCAGCACTAAAAATTCTCTGGGAACCTCACCATTCCATCTTGTTTATGGCATAGACGTTGTTTTTCCTACTCAGCTCGGTATACCAGTCCTGAAATTCTTGCAGGAGGATATTGATGAGCCCAATGACATCCAACAGAGGATCTTCTAGATTATAGAAGTTCAACAGAGAAGAGAAGCACTTGATCAGAGAACTAAGGCATACCAGAGCAAGATCAAATGAGCCTTTGATAAGAAAACAAAGAAGGAGATTTTTTAGGAAGGTGACCTGGATTTGAGGTGGGATGCCAGAAGGGATGACAAGCCCAAGCATGGTAAATTCGAAAACCTTTGCTTTGGCCCTTTTAATGTGGTTGAATTCCTGAACAACAACACGTTCATTCTGCACAATCTAGATGATACAGAGATCCTTGGAGGCCCATTAAATGGGTGCATCTTGAAACACTAATTTGTTTGAGGACGGGGGAACGTCCCTCTTGTACCATAGATGCTTTCCTTTATTTTTTCTTTTGATTAGTTAGTTGTGTGTGAATAAAGACTCCATATCCCAATAAGGCACTGGGGTGCAGTTTCAATTTTTAATTCAATAAAATTTATAGTTGAGGGACAATAACAGATACCCAGGGCAGGCAGACAGAAATGAGGGTAAGTGATGAAAGTTGGTAAGAGCAGTCATATAATCTCAAGGCACCGATCTACAGTTCTTAACACCTCATAGGGACGAGCTACCCCCAGTTTGAGCCAATGTTATAACCTAGGTCTGTATCTCGTGCTTCTCCTCTTGTTTGACCCTGCCTTCATCTTTTTCCTTTTTCTGGTTGGTTCAGTCTTTTTCCCACTACTAAGTATCTTGGTCCTTATTCATTTTTGAGTCATTGTGCATGTATGTCTTTGTTTATTGAAGTATAAATATATGTTGGATCGGGTTCAAATTAATTTTCCTCATATTTTTCCATTGATTAAGCTCACCATAGGTCCACCAAGTCTTTTTGCATACGCAGGAAACGCCCGTGGATAAACGAAACCGCTCAGAACGGTCATATTTGGGTCAGGGTTGCCGAAATAAACAGGGGAAAGTTTCAACGGTGGAGATCTATCAAGTGAATTAGATCGAGGGCTTCCATCCAATCGAGGTGCATAATCGCGTGAATTTTAACATCAAGAGTCATCATAATTCCCAAATTGTCGAAGACCTGAAGAGAATCTGGGTCGTTCATCTACCATGACACTCATTGATGGATCATCTACTTCGGTGATTTTCACTTCGGGAGTTTTCCAAGCACAAACATTCGAAACTCCTGAAGAGCCAAAGACCCAAATTCCCGAAATGAATCAAGACCATACATCAATGGAGACACGTGGCGACAGATCATTTCACTTCGGGAATTTTCCTCTGGGAGATCTTCACGAAACATTTGAAACTCTCGATGCCCGGATCTCCGAAGTGAATATGGACAGTTCATTGGCCACAATACATAGTAGAAGATCATTCGCTTCAAAGATTTTCCTCCAGGCGATTTTCAGGTTTCACGTTCGAAATTCCCGGAAAACCAAAGACCCAAAGTAGATCTAGACCAACCAGCAGTCATGACACGTGGTGCTCTCATGAGGCAGGACACGTGGCACACTCATGAGGCAAGACACGTGGCACTCATTCTCGGTCATTTGGTTGTGACATTCACCCAGTTCCACATGACACATGTCACCCTTCTCTCCAGGATGGCTTAGCATCCGTGACATCATACGACATCAGGTCACCACGTCACTTCATCAATTTTCCTCCGAGAGATGTTTCGTGCCTCACACTTGAAACTCCTGAAACCCGGACTTTCAAAGTGAATCTGGATCGTTCATCCATCATGACACGCGGTGATAGATCATTCACTTTGGCAATTTTCCTCTAGGAGATGTTTCGTCCTTCACACTTGAAACTCTCGAAACCCAAACTTCAAAAGTGAATCTAGATTGTTCATCCATCATGACACGCGGCGATAGGTCATTCACTTCGGATATTTTTCTTCAGGAGATGTTTCACGTTTCACTTTCAAAACTCCCGAAGCCCGAAATTTGGAAGTAAATCCAGACGATTGATCTCAGATCAACGAGATTCGTTGATTCTTGCGGCGAGTAAATATCACCCAAATCTCGGATCATAATCAGATCGACGGCTATGTTTCATTATGGGGACGCAAACTGCCTGGACGTTAATTTTCCAAAGCAGTCCCGCAATTTAAACCATGGTTTTGTGGGAAGGGTACGTGGCAACTTCTGGTGAATTGTGGGCCCAAAGGCGGTCTAAATCCAAACCCCCCTCAATGACTTCCGGAATCATGTGCATGTATGACACCGCATCACATCTACGTCACCTCCACTCATCCCACTCATTACTCTCTCTCCTCTCACCTTGTGACATATGTCCTCATACGTCATATACCCCCGTGCCCGCTCATCTCGTCTTCCCATTGGACGCCCGCCTCCACGATTTCCTATTTACAACCAATCATCATAGTGAAAGCGAGGGGAAGAGTCGAGTACAGTCAACTCAGACTGTGCTTAGCTTGTGAAAGCTCAAACACAGACAAAGAGTCAGTCTCCATCACATATCACAGTCGGTTATCTCTAGTAGCCTCCAAACACTCACAGACATGCCATCGCTTGACAACAGATCTCTTCTCTGTCACTCTGAGGCCCATTTTCGGCCATTTAGTTCCTTAAGCATGTATCAGTTCTATCTCAAAGACAGTAGTAGTTTTATTTTGATTAAGTCCAACATTGCCTAGATTAGATGCCACAGTGGTCTATGTGAGATAAGAACCACTCTTGTTGATTAATTTCAGCATATTAGTACAGTTAATAATTTGATTTACAAACAATTATCTTAATTTAGGTCTCAGTCCCCTAAGGACAAGGACCCCTGCAACTTTTCTTTAAATAGTTAGTTTTTCGATATTGTAAAGGTTGGAATTTTGAGAAAAGAATAGCAATACAATAGACTGGTTGAACTTGTTTTATGCATGGATTAAATCTTTCTACCTGGTGAACATATTCTTGATTACAATGATTCATTCAACTTCTTATGTGTTTTTATTCTTATCTTGAATACAATTTTGATTTGCGCGATGTGCTTTCATTTCCTTTCAGCTATTGTGTGACTTATTCTTACTGATACGCAACATGTCAAACAACTAATGCTTTAGTGAAAATTCGTCTTTGCAACCTATGGGAGTTACTATGTTTTGATACATGTTTGATGTCTTGAAATATTATTTTGAGTATTGAACTTCTTACAACAGATTATTCATTGAGTAGTTTGTTGTTTCTCTCTGTTTTCTATTATTTCACTGGCCTGTATTTAGTGTGCCATCAGCCAAGTAGAGCCCTCATCCTTATGATTCTGCAAACCCAACCTTACCTTTGTCTTGATAGATTAACCCTCTGACCAACGAACAAAAAAGTAAAGAAACAATCATTCTAAACCGATAGGTGGCCTAGATTTTCCCTTTAGCAGTCAAGTGCAGACCTTGGGACCAACAGAAGGAGCTTAGACTGGGTCTCTGTTTGAATTTCATATGGTTGGGATTCATAACAACCATGGTGAGACTCTAAGAAATAATTACCCAAAACATAATGTGCAAAGATGATAAGATCATGTTTACCTTCCAATTAGGTTATTGTGTGTTTCATATGAGCCTCACTATCAATGTGAAACTAATTGGGTTTACCTTTGTACAAGATCCAAATGTGGGACTAGTTTGTAAAAAAATAGCCTTGAATTTTGGTTGACCAATCCTTTCTCAACAAAAAACCATAACTTTCTGGAATGTAAATAACCTAATGGATTCTTGGGTCATAGGTTAATACAATTTGCACATCGTTGAGCTATCCTCTTACTTTTACATATGACCCCTATATAACTATATGATCCTTGTGGTGGTCAATTGCAGGACGTTTATTCTTTTCCATACTAAATATGGAATGATATTCGAGGAGGCATCAAAATCCACTAAGAAATTATGTACATTGAAGTTAAAGATGTCATATGTAAGCAGGAAAGTATGGATCTAGGATTTTGAATATGCACCTATACTTGTTGCATTAATGGTAGATTTGATTTCAACTACATGTATTACCTTTGTTTATGCAACTTTAGAATTGTTGTCAGTTGTAGAAATTGTATTATTTTGAAGGTTGTTGGGATTAAAAGTATCGAGAAGGAGATCATGTTGTTGTGGTAATGTGTGGATATCATACATAGAAATGTTGGCTTTAGTTTTCTTCATATCTTCAATAACACTATAATCTAAAGTGCACATTTCTGGTTTGTTTGCTGAAGTATTTGGTTGTAAATTGTTGGTTTTGTCGTTGGTTGTTGGAGTGTTGGGATTAATGTTGTTTGTTGTCGAGATTGATGTACTAGATTTTTTTTTGTTGGCTGAAACAATGGTATTATATTTACTACTAGCAGGAGTTGGGTTGCTTGGTTTCAAAGTGGGAACATAAGGTATGATTTTCCTGATGGGGACATTTCTTTTTGGAGAAGAAGAAGTGTTTGGGACAACACCTTTGTTGCATGGATTATATTCTTTCTGGGTAGATTTTATAATTGGCATATATCCTATAAAAACATCTTTGATTTTCTCATCATCTAAGTCAATACACTAATCCCATAAGGACAAAGCAGACTCCTGAGGGGTTTCTTCATTGGTCTCTTCATTTCCTGCTTCATTGGGTTGTTCATCATTCAAGTTTTGTTGATCTAACAATTGGTTGATAACCAAGGTCATGGAGTCAACCCATTGAGGGAAAGTTTTTTGAAATGATTATATTTGTGGTATGAGCATAATTTGTCAATGTCGAATATATCTAGGTTTAGTGTGAGTTGTGGGGCTTCAGGTGGCTTGGGAGGGTTGTCATTCTTCTTAAAAAATGGATGGAAAGGTCTGGGTCTTGAGGATCCTTCTCCAGCATTATTTTTTAGATCAACAACTTCGTTTGACAACTTCTTAACTAATTTAACCACGCTATTGATATCGTTTGGTTCTGTTTCGGGGGGTTTCATTAGCAACAATGGTTTATTTCTAGCTAATTGATTTATTCGGAATATGGGTGAATTTCGTAAGAGGATAACCCTTTCTCAATAGTTTTGACTACTTCCAAATTCTGAGCCAAAGTTTCCTTACCAGAATGTTTAACAAACATGCCTATAGAAGGAATTAGAGCTGAAGAGCAGTATTTGATGGCTAAGGATTGTAAAGGAACTATCTTGGCAGTAAACTTGGTGAGAATTGTAGTGAAGCATTGATTGAAGTCCTTCAATTTTTCCTTTTCTTTCCATTTTTATGGCTCCTAAATATTTTTATAACGCAGCAGTGGTTTTTCATTCTCCAAATTTTCCAATAAAATATTTCTCGAAGTCCTCCCAACTAGTTATGGAATTAGGTGGTATGTTAAAATACCAGGTGGATGCTCTAAATGCGAAGGTGTAAGGGAAGATCCTAAAAACCAAATCTTCATGTTGAACACTTAGGAGATGAGTAGCTAGAAATAAATTTTTAATATGATCCTTTGGAGATTCAGTTCTGTCTGGATCAAATTTTGGAAGGATTTTTTCAGGTTTTCTAGGCAATTCATGCAAAAAAAATTCCAAATTCAGAGCACCTTCGAACAACCATGGTGGAATCTGTTAGCACAAGATTGGTTAAGGTGTCAAGTGTCAAGAACAAGCATTTCCAAAACTCTCACAAGGTTCCAAGAATCAAAATCACTCATGGATTTTTTCTACCCAATCACACGCAGACACATAGGCGGGTGCTACCTAAATTCTGGCAGAAAACAAATTGTGCAAAGTTATTTTACCAGTTTTGAGTCACTAAATTGAAACTTGGATTATGAACAATTGAGAAGCTATTTTTTTTAAACTGGAGGAGTTTTTTGTTCATAACATGCCAAATAACAAAAACCTCTCTCAGGTTTTCAAAGTGTGTTATGTTTTGAGAGATATTAGACATATAAGTGGTGCTACTTATTGTTTTACAGCAGCGCTACGTAATTTCCTGTAGCGGTCACAGTTTTGATATTTGCTTTGTTGGGAGGTTTCCACATGTCAAGGAGGGTTAGAATGGCTTCTCAAGGATCATTTAGATGTCAAGGGACACATGCACCTAAGATTTATCTCTAGAAAATGCCTCATGCAATGAGGTGGATACATTTTATTAATGACTTCCAACAAATTCCTGAAAATTAGCAATTTGTTGGATTTTTGTCTCTTTGTAACAATCCTAGTTGAATAAATGTTTAAGGTTTGTTAAGTAAAAATTAATTAGGGGATTAATTGTCTTAACATGGTATTAATTAAACAAGATTGGTATAAAGATACTAATTAAATATTTATTAATTAATTAAAGGTTATAATTTTGATTAATTAACTAATTAATTAATTAATTAATTAACTACCTATTATATTCAATAACTTGGGTATTAAATTTAAAAAGGGATAATAAGTTATATTGTTTAAATTAAAAAAAAAAAAAGAGTTACGTACACGGAAAGGGATAAGATATTAATTCAAAGGGGTAAGACATTAAATATAGGATAAAATAATAAATAAAGGGGATAAGGGGCATTAACAA
>ML778869.1:1265264-1306436 GCA_009831015.1 Picea engelmannii | reverse complement strand
TCTGATTCAAAGTGCTATTTCTGTTGCTATTTCGTATATCATTTCTGTGTATTGTGAAGATTATGCTGGATATTTTACTGTTATTCTGTCATTTCTAGCATTTCGTTTTTGTTCTGCATATTTTATATATATGGTATCTTGCATATTTATTAACTCCTAAGATGACTTCCTGTATTC
Source organism: Picea engelmannii (assembly GCA_009831015.1). Lineage (NCBI taxonomy): Eukaryota > Viridiplantae > Streptophyta > Pinopsida > Pinales > Pinaceae > Picea > Picea engelmannii. Next base: position 1,306,259 of record ML778869.1, on the reverse strand, counting down.
CTTAAGAAGCGGTTACAAAAAATTTTTCTTTCCCTCCTTAGTAGTTGTTTGACATGTGTGAAGTTAAAGACAAAATTGAATATAGTTGGGAAAAAGATAGAATAGAATTTAGTTGACATCAAATTTGGATTTTTTATTTCGTCCTTTTATGCACTCTTATCCCAGATGCATGTTTTCCATATTTCCAGTTGATCATAAAGTGTTATGATCTAGTGGTATGTCAATTCCTCGAGAGTGGCCTTACGCATGGTTGTACTGTCACTAAGAGTCTACATATCTTTCGCCAGGGTGGCCATGAAATCCTGGATCATAGTGCAGGCTTTGGTGGGTTGGATGATATTTTATTCGATTAAGTCCATTTTCACCTTGGAAGATGACTTAGTTAGTTCTCACTCGTGACTCATACTTTGTTGGAATTTATCTATAAATTGTTCTATGATAAGAGTCTTATCAAGCTCTTATACAGGAGGGAGACAACATTGTTTAAGCAATGTCTAAGCAACTTCATTTCGTTAGGAACAAATAGTCATTGAATTGGTTGTTTCTCTATCTGATCTATACCCATATTTCTAGCAGTGATCAAATGCGGCGAGATCAACCTTTCTTTATACACTTGGGGGACGTGAAATTTTGATTGGTGCATATGGATTTTCAGCGATCCACCTATCAAGATCGTCTATGCTTTCTTGATCATTGTTGAAATGGGTGTTTTTAGCTTGAACTTGGATATGTTGTTCTATGATGGTGTTTTTTATCTCTTGGAACATGTGTAGGTGGGCATACATATCCATGATGGTCCCTTATAATTTTTCCCTAACATTTTATGTGTTGGAATTTTAAATTTTCTAGTTACACAATTACAATTATTTAATCCAATAGCAACTGTAGTAGGATCACTGAAAGATAGACAATCGTAGATACAATAGAACACAAATATTATCTTGGGAAACCCTCATGGGGGAGAAAACCCAACAACCAAAATCCTCAATTTATAGATTCCTTCAACCAATACAATGATGCGTTATAGCTCTCCAAAAAAGAGCAAGACTAAAACACCAAAAGAATCAGTCTCCAAGACTTGTGCGCTATACCTTCTTATGTGCTCCAAGATGTACAATATAAGTGTGTGAGTGTGTGTCCAAATTAGAGGAACCTATCCTATATTTATACACAACAGTGTCTCTTTAAGAGACATGATACATGACCCTTGACCTAACTAACCCATAAAACACGACCGACTAGCCATAATGGGGCTTTTTACAATTATAAGTAAAATTACAATAATATAATAATTTATGTTGAGCATACTTGTACAATATAATTATAATAACCTTTTAAAGGTTTTACTAAAACAAATATACAAGAATATCTTATGTAGTTACACCAAAAATATTAACACTCGCTCTTAACTAGGAAGGTATTATTTCCAGACGCAGACTCCAATTTTGATACCACACAAGCTCACATATGTTAGCACTGAGAATCACCATCATATTGCAAGAGGATAAGCCCAGTACCCATGAAAAGGTTTGTAAATATAAATTAATGATTAAAGGTCAAATGGACAAAGCTCAGCATAAGAATGTTTTAACACAAAAATATGGGCTAGCATGCATAAGAATATGAGGTTTTGATTAACTTCAGTCGGTGGTTTAAGGATAAAAGTGAATAGAAGGAAGACTTAGTGAGGAAGGTGGATAGGTCTTCTATAAGCATCGGGCCTTCAAGCATATAGGAGAAGAAAAACTCAGTCACAAGAACCTCTTGAACTTAAAGTTTAAAACACTGAAAAACATTCATAGCAACATCATAATAAAACCTCCATTATAACACAACCACAACATATCATATGGATCATCCAATAATGAGCATTTCAAAATAAGAATAAACAAGATGACGAAAGGAAACTGACTTCCACTAATGAAAATGTCTCAAGTCTCATACATAACTAGAGAACAACTCTATTTAATCAAAATATTACCAAAAGGGAGCTCTGCTCAACCATCCAAACATCTCATATCATTCATCTGATGTATTTATCATCAAAACAATAGACAATAGCTAGGGGTGCGAGTTGGCCTTCCTATCCTAGGATTCTCCACAAAAAGCTACAAGTCTAACATATGTACCAACAGATCTAACAAACTATTAAAATCAAGGAGTTTGTTGGCAACCACTTTAACAAAAAATGAATGGCATGTCTTGCTTCTTGGGAGCATATTCTCTGGTGTCATGTGTCCTCCAAGCTCGTATGTTGATCTCGAGCTACCCCATGTTTATCTTTGGTTCCCTCCAAATTATCAAAGTCAATAGGAAGTAATGAATTCAAAACCTCTGACTGTAATGGCCAGTTTGTAGCACCCTTTATAAAATTGCTCTGCAGATTCTGTAGTGCCCTTCTTCCTGTTTTCTTTGTGATGGACTGGTCGCGGTCTGTTAGCGTTATCCTCATGACTTTACTTTGATGATTTGGCTTAACACCTAGTTTTGTTGCCACGTGCTACTCTCGGATTGGACTCTATATAAGCACATGATTGCAGAAGTTTTCAAGGGCGGTTTGGATCCACACCTCTCCGACTCCCGCAATCCACCACCAACTGCCACGTACCTCTCTAGCTATACCATGGTTTCAATTGCGGGACCGCTCTAGGATTTTAACGTTAGAGCACTTTTTGTCTTTGCAATGAAGTGTGGTCGTCTATCTTGTTACAATATGCAATCTGGGAACACCTTTCTATTTTAGCACCCCTGCTAAAGTTTATTCATCCGCCAACTCCAAGATCCTTTTAACCATGTTTAGAGATGGTGCCAATTTTGCCATTCGAGAGTTTTGGACGCTCAGTAGGAATACCTCCCAGAGGACAATCTCCCAAATCTGACATGGTGGCCTGACGACATTGTGTTAACGTGTCATGGAAAGAAGGGTAACATGTGTCACATGGAAATGGGCAAATGACACAACCAAATGACCTAGAATGAGTGCCACATGTCTCAATTGATGGTTGCCACATGTCTCAATTCTCAACTGATGGTTTCCATGTGCTTCAACATATGAGCGCCATGCGTCTAAATTGATGAGTGTCAAGTGTCTTCGACGCTTTGGGGTTTGGGAGTGTCTGCATGCAGAGTTTTTATAACTCTTGGAGTAGTACGGGCCCGAAGTGATGCAGTGGCCTAAAATGAATGTCGTGTGTCCTCGGCGGATGAGTGCCACGTGCTTCGGTACTTTGGAACTTTGGGGCTTTTGTCTAGTCGTTAAGCCTTGTGCGACTTTGAAACTCCAAATGCACGAGAGCCGCTAATATGAACTGTACATGGGATCTCCACCGTTGAAAATTGAACCTGTCTATTTGCTTGTATTTCAAGCCCGAAATGGACTGCTTTGAATGTTGTGTTTTGTGCTCATGGTTGTTTCCTGTGAAAACAAAGGAATTGGATGACTTGTTGTGAGCTCAATCAATGAAAACAAGATGACCAGTAATTCGAACCAAATCATGATATAAAACTTTGTGCAAAGAATCAGTCAAGCAAGACAATAAGGAAAACCAAGTCATTGAACAAAAGGGAAACCGACTTTATCAACCATAAGAGGAAAATTTTCTAGGAAGGTATGCAGAAAAGAGAGAGATGGGGCAGGGGTGCAGACTTAGGTCTTAACAACAATTACATGTTACCCTTAAAAACTTCATGTGATAACAACATACATTGAATGTTGAACATGTGAATCTATAAATCCTTGGATATCATAGTGAAACATGACTTCACCCCATGTAACCAATGTATGTGGGTAGCTATCAACAACTACAACATATCCCCAGGACATCCACTCCCCATGATGCATCAGTACCTGATCATGTGCACTCTTGTCTCAGTACCAACCCTTTTTCATGTTGGATGAGGCCCACCAGACTCAGCGCCAACCCTTTTTTATGTTGGATCATATTTTTCCATACTCGATGCCAGCCCTTTTTCATGTTGGATGAGTTCCACCTATCACTCCCTCTGAAGAGATATCACACCAAGCTTATCCCTAAAGTACTTGAACTTCTTCCTCGATAACGGCTTGGTGAACACATATGCAACTTGATCCTCGGTAGTCACAAATTGGAGCCTCACTGCTCCCCTCTATACCATATCCCTGATATAGTAGTATATGATCTCAATATTCTTTGACCTGTCATGGAACACCGGGTTCTCTGACAAGTTTATGCAACTTTGGTTGTCACACCAAATGCAGGTATCCTCCAATACAAGACCAAATAACCCAAACAACGGCTTCTAAATCCATATTGCTTCTCTGCTCGTTGCACATGATGCCACATACTCAGCTTTAGCTGTACTGAGTGCCACACATGTAACACCCCAAGTCCGAGCCCCTGCTAAATTGTAATTATGTTTATGGGTTGGTGAGCCAAGTATTTATAAGCTGGAATACTTATATGTTTATTGGGCCGAAGATCCTAGATGCTTAAGGCCAGTGAGCCTGATTCTTGTATATGTAAATATTCATATCATTAATAAAATTACATCATTGCATGTAGACCGACCATGAAGAAAGAGTTAAGGGGGACTAAGCTCCACTAGGAAGGGTAAGGGAATGGGATAAGTGTCTAGGAATAGGGGCTAAGCAAAAAGGGCTTACCTCTAAAGGGATAATATTATATTATTATTTCCAAAAGGCTAAGGTTGAAATAATCTATGTTGTACTAAGTTCCTGAGGAAAAGGGAACGAATGTTAAGTGGAAATCATGCAATTTCAGGAAGACAGGTGTCAACCTGGGCGCATGCAGTTATAGCTGGGAAAACCAGCTCGTTGGAGGTTCCTTCTCGTTTGATCTTTCCTCTCTCGTGCACTCACCATTCTCAGGATGTTGTCCATTCTTTGCAGGGTTGTCCATATTTCCCATTTGACCACTGATTCATGCATGAAGCCATTTCCTTCTTCGTCGCCCTGTGCATCACTCACGCACCTCTAGAACCAGGAAACTCATGAAGTTGACCCGTACCCTTCCTATGAAGCAAATGCACCTATACTATGCCTAATATGTATTGTGCCTTAACAATTTGTTGTTGTTGCCCACGCAGCTCCTTGATTGAGCGTGGCTTGCTTCCATCATCTGCTTTATACTGAACTTTGTTGTTTCCATCACCCTTACTTGAATTGACTTAGGAGTTGGACCGAAGAAGCAGGTTGTTAGTCATGCGGAGTCGAAGAGGCGGGTTTTCGAGCCCGTGGAATGAAGAAGCAGGTTGTCAGGCCTGTAAGCAACTCTCTCGAGGTGAGAGAGGTTGTTGGGGAAGTGATTTTCCCAGAGGGAGCCCAACTACAGCTATAGTTCTCTGAGAATTCCTCTATGGTCTGTTGTTGAAGCCCTGGAAGGGAAATGGGGCAGCCGAAAGACTGTTGAGTAGAGAAGGGGCACACTTCCTGGGGTGGGACAAGCATGTGGGGAATGAGAGGTTGTAGGCTGTTAGTGTGAGATGGATCCTGAGATAAAATCATTCATGTTGATCTGTGTGACCTTCCTATTATTCTTTCCAAGCCTAGGAATCCCTTGCCCAGTGGAGTTTAGTCCCAGCTCAGGGGTGACCCACTACTGAGTGTGATGAGAAGTGTGGTCTAAGGCTGGGAGGTTCGTGGAAGGTATGCACACAGTTGGTTCACTTCAATAAAAAGATAAGTATATTTTATGTGCTTAAATAATGTATTAGAGTGCATATTTGTGATTCTTGCATTTGTTATCATGTGTTTCACTGCATGTATGTTCTACTATTAATTTTGCATGAATCTATGTATAAACAAAATTTTTATAACTTCTTTAATTGCATTAATTATATATATATATATATGCAAATTGGTATCAGAGCAAGGAGAGATGTTCAGGAAGTGACGCTGTCTGGCTTGTTGGTGGTTGGGGATGTTACAAACTGGTATCAGAGCCATGGTTTCAACACTGAGCCTAGATGGGCCATGTTAGTGGGAGTTGAAGTAAAATTTTTGGAAAAGAATTGTCGTCGAAATGGAAAAAATTCAAGTTCATAGCATTTGGTTTCAACACTGAACCTGGATGGGCCACGAACAAAGAATTCAGAGTAAAAGTCCAGAGAATTTTGATGTACTGAGTGCCAGAAAGGCATTGAGAGAACACTTGGACTCTGTTCAGAAGCTCGGGAGGTATAACGATTTAAGAAATGGCCACGGAGAAAGAAACCACAACAATCGTGATGTTGGGTTGTAGGATCTGTTCGGGAGAAGGAAAATCCTTCACAACCGTCAGATCTGGAGAAAGTACCTGAAGGTTAACCTCCAAGTCATTCAGAATTCGCGACTTCGGCAAAGTTTATGTGTTATAGAGAAGATAGAGCCAAATCCCAGAGCTCTGAATTCCCAAAGAGGATCTACACCGTAGATCTGGGGAGGAGTGTTACCGTCAGATTTGACCAAGGACAGATCAGTTTATTCGAAAGTTCACGGTTTGGGAGAAACGGGGTATGCTAAGGTGAAATATCTCAAAGCCCAAAGTCCCGAAGTAAAGTGACCTACTGATGTCACTCAAAGTGATGTGGACACATGGGATGTGTGCCACATGTCAGTGAGTTAAGAACCTTTGGATGATTGAAATGTCAATTAGAACATGACACATGTCATCCGTATAATTGGGCCACGTGTTCGCTTCTAATATTTCACCACGTGACCTCCCCTCGAGTATGGTCGGTGGGGCCCCTGATGGATTTCACAAAGTAGCTAAACTTGGTCAATAATTGTTAAATTTTGAAGACTCCCGAACCTCTAGAGAGCAGAGTAAATCCTCATCGTTGATCACAATGGACGCGCGACGCTAGATTGTGAAGTCCAGAGACTTGACACTCCGGAAGAAATAGTTCATGATGGAATGGAAGGAATAATTTCCTAAGTTCTGTAGCGCCAAGGGAACATGACATAATGACGCCACTGGGGCGGCATGGAAGTATTCAAAGATATGGGATTCGAGAGTTTTGAGATGTGCAAAGGTGAAGTCATCCGAAGTCATGAAGTCCCAAAGTACCCGAAGCTCTGATCCACCATAGATCCAAGCATGGAATGTGGACCATATATCCACCATTCTTCGCATGTTTGTTAGTTCATTTTTCTGTGATGTTTGGGATGCGTAGAAAAAGGAAAACCTATGAAGCTCTGGAGCCTAAATTTCAAGGCTCCAGATAAGCGCCCAAATCATTGGCACTAGGTCACATCCGTGGTCACATGCAAACCAGGGGCTGAAGAAAGGGGGCTAGCGCCCGAAATTTGTTGCAAAATAGATTTGGTCATAGAGACAGAAGCTCGAGGGGTTCTTGACCAACCAAGACCTACTAAAATTGGAATCTGATATTGTTTTTGTTGAATCAGATTGGTTTATTCTGGAAAATTATTAAGTCCAGTAACCTGTCAAATTTCGATTGACTGCACATTTTGCAGAGTTAACAATTGTCAGAACCGAACCGAATTATCGCATAGTGCAAAGAAATGGAGGAGGCGCAGAATGTTTATAGTTCGTAGAATGAAGCTAGAGGAATGGATGTCCATTTGGGAGTTGAAGGAACAAACTCCAATGGGCATGGAGAAGAAATAGATAAAGACGTGGGCATGATGAAAATTATAAAAGAATTGCAAAAAGAGGTCCAAATTCACCGAGAAGAAAAAAAAAGCTTATGAGAGAGAGGGAGCAATAGGGAGACTTCAACATGAAGATGATGTAGAGCCTGGAAAGAATAGAAAATAAATTGGATAAGGAGAGTGGCTCAAGCATGTCATGAAGTCATAGGTCTCCTGATGAGAAAAGAAGAACAAGAAGTGTTAGCAAATATCATCGCCACTCCCCAAGGCATTGCAATAAGAGAGCACACAACAGCTCAAGTCCATCCCCTATCAGGAAGCATAAGAGGTCTAGAGTGAATGATATATGAGGGGAAATGAGCAAAATCAAACCTCCTACATTTTATGGTGACTACAAGAAGGATGAAGATGCAGAGACATGGATTCTAGGCATGAGAAAGTATTTTCAATTTCATAATTATTCTTCTCATGCAAAAGAAAGAATTTCCATCTACCAACTCAAAGGAAAAGCACCCATGTGGTGGGATCATCTTGTGCAAGTGCAACACATTAAATATAAAAATGTTACTTGGAGGGAATTCAAAAAGTATTTTGAAAAGAAATACTTGACTAAGAGATACTATGACAAAAATGAAAGTGCTCTTTGAACTCAAGCTTGGGAGTATGACAATAGATGAATATGAAAGAAGGTTTTTATAATTGTTGAAGTATGTCTCTTTCATCAAGGATGAGACAATAAAGATTCAGAGGTACTTGAGTGGTTTTCCATCATTCATCAGTGACAAAATACAATATGATGATCCCAAAACATTGGAGGAGACCATAATGCGAGCTAAGTTCCTATATGATCAAAAAAAAGCAAGGCCAACTTTCCAAAAAGCTTGGGAAGACAAGAATAAATTCAAGATGGATCAGAGGAAGAAGGGAACTAAGCCACCATTCTTCAAAAATAATCCTTAGGGACAGCCAACTTCTAGAGAACCCAGAACGATTGAGACGGGTGGTCAAAGGCCAAGGAAACTACCTATTCAATGTTGGGGTTGCAACAGAGATCATATGTTTAGAGATGTCCTCACAGAAGTGACAAAGTGAGAGTTGTTCACAATGTACAGTGAGTTGAAACGGTGGAGGACATGGGCAGAAGTGTCCCCAGGATCTATGCAGCCCTGAACAACAATCAAGCAGAGTATCAGTCACATATGATTGAAGTGGAAGGTATGATCCACAACCGAACTATTACTATTTTAATTGATTCATGAGATATTCATAGTTATATAGATCCTAAGATGGTGGAAAGTTTGCATTTGTCAAAAAACAAGCATGGAAAATCTTGGTTGGTGCAGCTGGATATCGAAGCCAAAAGAAAAGTTAATGAGTTGGTTAAGTCATGTCTTATGAACATGACTGAACTGAGAACAAGAGAAGATTTGAACATATTTCCTTTAGGTTCCTATGAATGTCTAATTGGTATGGATTGGTTGGACCAACACCATGTCATCTTAGACTATCGTAACAAGGCATTCACTTGTCTATATGAGGAAGGAAATCAGAGAACAGTCCAAGGAATTCCTAGGGCAATGACTATTAGAGAAATTTTAGCAATGCTGCTGAAAAAGTGCTACAAGAAGGGTTGTCAAATATTTGCAGCCCATATGGAGGAAGCATCTAAGGATAAGGTGCCAAATATGGTTGATCATGCAGTCCTAGAATATTTTGAAGATGTGTTCAAGGAGGTACCAGAACTACACCCAAAGAGAGATATTGATTTCTCTATAAATTTAATACCTAGAGCAACCCCAGTATCAAAGACTCCTTACATAATGAGTACACCTGAACTGAAGGAGTTGCAAATGCATCTTGAATAACTTCTGAAGAAGGGATATATACACCCAAGTGTGTTGATATTATGGTATTTGCAGGAGGTATTTACCTCCACGTGTGAACCTGACGAGAATAGAAGACTCCGAGAAGCAAGAGAAACCCTAATGAGTTGGCTAGTAACCCTAGAAGACTTGTCAGCTCAAGAAGATAATATGTATTAGGTTATTAGCCTCCAAGAGAAGAAGTCGGCCAGAAGAATTAATATATACTAAACAGACAGGTACCCAGAAGGAGAAGTCGGCCCCAGTAAGTCTGCCAGAACCACTATAAATACAGGGCGCCAGTATCTCATTTGACAACATCTCAGCAGTTGCAGAGAGCCAATTCTGCGCAGTGCAGTTGCAGTCTTGTTCGCAGGTTTGGAGGAGAGTTGTCATTGTAGTTGCTGCAGTTAGCAGTTACGCTTGGACTATCTCTTGACTAGGGTTTGGACTATCTGATCATCTCTTTGTGATGCTATACTTGGGAAAAGGTGTGCTACCCTTTGTTTGGCTATCTAGCCTAGGGTTTGCTTCCGGAGTGATTCTTTGTCAAGGTTAAGGTGCTCGAAGGGTGGCTTCAGCCTATGGTTGGGTGACAAGGGTATTGTCAATGGTAAAACGAGCACACAATATTTCATATTCTACCAGGTTATGGGCCCACACCTCCTTCATTTAGTCTAAACGCTAGAAGGAAACATAGCTGCTAGGATATTGAGCTCGCTGAGGAACTGTCGCTAGGGTTACTAGTAGAAGGAGCTTCCAAGACACTTCTGCTAGGGTTACTAGCAGGAGCAGTTGCAGAAACCCTAATACTCTTGTTGAGGCACCTTAAGTGAATGGATTGACCTAATCTCTAGATATATCAGTGCGCTCTAGCCTAGTGCATCTCCTGATACTCTCAGCAAGCCAAGACATGAAGTTTGAGTTTATGGTCAAATCTAGGGTTTGACCAAGTCAAAGAAGCCATGACTTATTCTATGAAGTCATAGAACAAGTTAGATGGAGTCTCTAACATCAGAGCATGGAAGACAAGGATTGACCTCATCCTTGCCAAGAATAAAGTGCTAGATATCATGAAAGGAAAGATCGTGAAGCCAGAGTTTGAAGAAGGAAAAGAGAAGGAACCGCAGAACGTTGCAGTTATGGAGAAGTTCAAAGACAGTGATATCAATGCTATGAGTATCATAGTGAAATCTATAAAAGACCACTTGATACCCTACATATCCCATCTTGACTCATCGAAGAAGATGTACGATGCCCTAACAAATCTCTTCTCAGTCAGAAACATTGGACAAGTAATGAGTCTGAAGAATGAGTTCCGTGACATGAAGATGAATGATGAGGACATCATAACATCATCTTTTGTGAGAATCTCTCATTTAAGATATCAACTACAAGCTATTGAAGATATCATCTCAGAGAAGGAGTTGGTAAACATAGTACTCAATGGTCTTCCCAAGATGTGGGATGCATTTGTCGCAAGCATGAACAGAAGAAATGAGTATCTGACATTTGAAGAACTTTGGACTTGTTGTGCTCAAGAAGAATCAAGGATCAGTGTAAAAGAGAAACCCCAAAAGAAGTACGATGATCAAGCCTTCACAACAAGATTCAAGAACTTCAGGAAGAAAAGGAAGTTTGGTTCAAGAAGGAAGCCAAATCAAGAGAAAGACATTTCAGAAGTACAATGCTTCAACTATCGAAAGTATGGTCACTACAAAAATCATTGTCTCAAACTAAAGAAAAGGAAGGAGAAACTCGAAGCATCAATTGCCGAAGAAAAGGAACCTACAAAGAAGACTAAGCAGGATGGAAGAGACTTCTTCTTCTAAAGTTAACAAAACTCTTCTTATTTCTTGTACATATCTTGTTTGCATCGTCTCTATACATATCTAGTATATCTATCTCTTGGAATATAATGTGTTTCAAGAAGATCTATACCTATGGAAGAGCAACAAGATAAGAATGGATATCATTAGATAATATACATGAAAGGATGAAATACAAATCATGTGGAAGCTATTGCAAGATAAGCCGAATCAATCATGAAGAGACTTAGAAGAAGCAAAGACAGAAAGAAGTCAGCAATCGAGAGGAAATTGGAAAAACACTTATGTCGTTTTGTAGAAGACAACAAGATGGAAGCATGGACTCTGTTAGACAAGAGAGCCAATTATATATTGCAGAAGACAATAAGGCTGCAGATGGAAGTGTGGACTTTGTTAGACGGAGGGAGCCGATTATATGCACTCATACATGAAGCAAGGATTAGGAGGGAGATAATCCTATGAACCATTGAAGATGATGAAGTATATATCCATGATAGCAGCCATGAAAGACAGTATGTATCCAGTTCAACCTCAGAAGAAGTCTTCTTCGAAGAGAAGCTTTAAAGTATCCCTGGTTGTCCATCCACATATGTGATCCTATGATGGAATCTTTAGGGCATGGAATCTATAAGAAACTCCATGGAACCGAGAACTAAAGAAACACATGAAGATTCCAAGAAAGAAAGAGAAGCCAGAACAACCAGTCATTGTATCAAGAATCACAAGATTACCAGCCTGATATGAACTCAATAAAAGAAATCAAGTAGAGGAACTGAAAGTCGTGATGAAGAACCATGTATGAAAGACTTATGAATGAAAGCATTGCGAGATCTAGAACTAGAGGTTCTCCCAGATGGAGGGAGAAGACTATGATGATTACTTGTTCTGGTAAACCAGACTTATCTCTACATGAGTCATTATATCATCCGCAACATCCATAAGTTGGAGTTCTACATCAGATGAATACAAAGAATGTTCTCCAGAGAAATTGAATAAAGAGCGTATGAAGAGAAATCTCAAGACTTTGAGGCATACCAGAAAGAGACCCCTGAATGCAGATAGAAGAAGATAACTTGGTGGAGAACCTCCAATGCACAACAGAAGCATGGTGAAGATTTCTGATAACATCAATATGATTACTCAGTAGATCAGATCTCATGATGACAGAAGAAGTGCCACATGGATATGTTCCAGTTTTCAAACTATGATATACTCTATTGTTCATAGCTACATAAATCCTTCACAGTGTTCCAAACTAAAGTACATTTGAAATCAAGCATTACATTATCTTTGATGAAGTCCAGAAAGGAGAAAGTGGTTCTCCAATACATATCTCCACAGATGAGAAGATAAGCAGAAATTTTGGTAAAGCTTCTATCCAAGATGAAAGAGTTTGCGTACTCAAGCTGGAGCTCGTGGAAACAACTTCATTATTGAAAAAGGAAGAGATGACTCCCAGGTTGGGAGGGAGAACTGAAAATATTATTGAAGACATTCATTTTCAAAAATAGTCCATCTTGGACAGATGCTTTCCTATTCGGAAAGTGGATTGAGATTTTTGACGGACAACGATTTCCCATTGTGGTTAACATGGGAAATGGTCAAGATTGTTGATGTATCATAGACAGTGACTTCCCATTGTGGTTAACATGGGGAGTGGTCTAGGGAAGTCTCTCTTCTTGAGGGTTACTCAAGAAGACTAGCCCGCCTCGCCGAACATCGATTTCTAATTGTGGTTAACATGAGGAATGGTCCATTTTGGAGGTTGATACAGGACAGTATTTTCCTCTTGTGGTTAACAGAGGAAATGGTCCAGACAGTCATTCCTTAGGGTTTATACATTCTCTCCAGGGTGAACTTTGATTAGTGTAGGAGGAATGGCCCAGGGTGAGGAATGTTCCAGGCTCAACAATCAAGGACAGGCATTCTTTAGGGTTTATACATTCTCTCCAAGGTGCAATTTTATTAGTGTAGGAAGAATGGCCAAGGGTGGGGAATGGTCCAGGTTCAGAAGGCATGACAATTATTATTCCTTGCTTGAGAAGAATAGTCCAGATATCTCATTGTTCTACTTTGAGGGCAGATATTCTTTCATATCTCACAGGCGTGAGTGAAAGATTGGCCCAGATGATTCAATTTATATCATAACATTGTTTATGTGCAGGTTGATATCAGATGATTGTTACGAAGATTGTATGATAGTAGATGTATACCATTGTGGTGGATATGTTCCATTGTTCGTGACTATACGTTGTTGATCAAGTACTTGTGTGTTACTTGGTGTGGTAGTGTACCATTGGATTGTAGTTATGTACTACTATGGATAGAAATAGTTGTGTTCTATTTTTGTTCTGATTATATTGAAGACTATCAATAGTTTATTGGAGATAATCATCAGCCAGATGAATGATGAACAAAGATTTTCCAGACGGAAAATGGTTCAGAGCATTTACTCTTATAGACTAGAAGAATGGCTCTTGTATCACTCTGTGGAGTGAGCATTATGTCTAATTACTCAGATAGAGTATGGTTTCGAGAGATGATGCAGCTGATGACACTGATGATGATGATGGTTCTCATGATCTAGTCATAATCTAGTCTATACAACTATGTTGATGCTACCGGGTGAATGGTATGTTTTTGTGCTCAAGACCATTACCTATAATACCTCCCTAGCTAGGAGGGAGTGTTGATATTATGGTAGTTGCGGGAGGTATTTATCTCCATGTGTGAACGTGACAAGAATAGAAGACTCCAGGAAGCAAGAGAAACCCTAATGAGTTGGCTAATAACCCTAGAATACTTGTCGGCTCAAGAAGATAATATGTATTAGGTTATTAGCCTCCAAGATAAGAAGTCGGCCAAAATAATTAATATATATTGAACAGACAGGTACCCATAAGGAGAAGTCGGCCCTAGTAAGTCTGCCATAACCACTATAAATACAGGGCGCTAGTCTCTCATTTGAAAACATCTCAGCAGTTGTAGAAAGCCAGTTCTGCGCAGTGCAGTTGCAGTCTTGTGCGCAGGTTTAGAGGAGAGTTGTCGTTGCAACTACTGCAGCTAGCAGTTACGCTTGGACTATCTCTTGGCTAGGGTTTGGACTATCTGATCATCTCTTTGTGATGCTCTATCCTTGGGAAAAGGTGTGCTACCCTTTGTTTGGATATCTAGCCTAGGGTTTGCTTCCGGAGTGATTCTCTGTCAAGGTTAAGGTGCTCGGAGGGTGGCTTCGGCCTATGGTTGGGTGACAAGGGTATTGTCAATGGTAAAACGAGCACACAATCTTTCATATTCTAACAAAGTGTGTCACCTTGGGGTGCCCCAATCTTGTTCGTGAAGAATAAAGATGGGACATTGATATTCTGCATTGATTTCAGACAGTTGAACAAGGTAACTATAAAGAACAAGTATCCTCTACCAAGGATTGATGATCTCTTCGATCAATTAAAGGATGCAAGGGTATTTTCAAAGATACATCTCAGGTCAGGATACCATCAGGTAAGGATTAAAGAGGAAGATATTAGCAATATCACCTTCAGGAATAGGTATGGTCATTATGAGTTCACAGTGGTGCCATTTGGTTTATCAAATGCGCCAATTGTTTTTATCTGCTTAATGAATGGTGTTTTCCGGGAATATTTAGACAAGTTTTTCATTGTCTTATTGGATGACATCCTTGTATATTCCAAGTCGGAATAAGAGCATGAGCATCATTTGAGGAAGGTGTTGCAAGTGCTAAGAGAGCATCAATTGTATGCCAATTTGAGAAAGTGCTCATTTTATCAAAACAAAATTGACTATTTGGGGCATATCATATCTAACGAAAGGATAGTAGTGGACCCTGAAAATATTGAGGCCATTAAAGGGTGGACAACACCTAAGAATGTGATAGAAGTCAGATCTGTCATGGGTCTAGCTGGCTACTACAGAAGGTTCATTGCAGGGTTTTCAAGAATAGTTCATCCCATCACTTCCTTGCAAAGGAAGGGGAAGAAGTTTCAATGGACAAAAGACAGTGAAAAGAGTTTCCAGCAATTGAAGAAGTTGTTAACCAGTGCTCCAATTCTGAAAATTGCAGATCTGGATGAAGATTTTGTGGTTTACACAGATGCGTGCAAAGAAGGACTTGGAGGAATCCTTAGTCATAATAGATTTGTAATATGTTTCAAGTCCGGAAAATTGAAAGATCATGAAAGGCTCTATGCCACTCATGATTTGGAGTTGGTAGCCATAATGCACGCTTTGAAGAAGTGGAGGCACTACCTCATGGGAAAGAGGTTTGAGTTGAGGATAGACCATAATGGACTAAAGTATTTGTTTGATCAGCTTATATTAAATGTCAGGCAGAGCATATGGTTGGAATCCCTCTATGAATATGACTTTGATATCAAGCACATCAAAGGAAAGGAGAAAAAAGTGGTTGATGCACTCAGCAGAAGAGTGCATGAGTTGCATGCTACAACCATTATCATGTACCAATCAGATTTGAAAGACAAAATTGTGGAGGCTGCAAAATCAGATTTGCAATACATGGAATTGGTAACAAAATTTCATCAAGGTAAAATGCAGCAGAAAGTTGAAGATTATGAATTGGGAATTTATGGAATTCTCTTGTTTAAAAACATAGTTTATGTACCCAATTCTCCTTAATTAAGGAGTGATTTTAAAATAAATGCACAATGTACCTTATGTAGGACACCCATGATATCAGAAAATAGTTTCAACAGTTAAGAGCCAATATTATTGGCCATGCATGAAGAGGGATATTGTTGATTTTATTGCCAAATGCTTGGAGCTTCAAAAGGTAAAGGATGAGAATATACACCCAGTTGGTTTGCTACAACCATTACCCATTCCTGAGTGGAAATGGGAAGTGGTTACAATGAATTTCATCACAGGATTTCCCAGAACAAGCAAGCAGCATGATGCAATCATGGTGGTGGTGGACAAGCTTACTAAAGTTGTCCATTTCATTCCTATTAAGGTTACTCACAAGGAAACCAATATTGTTGATATTTATATGAGGGAAGTTGCATGCTTGCACGATATACCCAAGACAATTGTGTCTGACAGAGACCCAAACTTTACCTCAAAGTTTTGGAAGGGGTTATTCAAATGGTTCGGAACAAATCTGAACTTCAGAACAACCTATCATCCTGAGTCTGATGTTCAAACAGAAAGGGTGAACCAAGTGGTAGAAGATATTCTAAGGATGTATGTGATGGACAAACCATCTAAATGGGAATATTATCTACACTTGGTATATTTTTCCTACAACAATGGGTATCAAGCATTGTTGAAGATGAGCTTGTTTGAAGCACTGTATGGCAGAAAGTGAAACACTCCAGTAGGCTGAGACAACCCAGCTAATAGGGCAGTGGTTGGGCTAGAGTTGCTCAAGGAAATGGAAGAGAAAATGTTGAAAATTAAGCAGAATTTGAAGGTTTCCTAAGACAAGAAGAAAAGCTACGCTGATAAGAACAGAACTCACAAGGAATTTAAAGTAGGGGATCATGTATTCTTGAAAGTTAAGGCCAACAGAAGATCCATGAAGTTGGGAAACTATTCAAAGTTGGAAGCTCGTTATTGTGGGTCCTTTGAAATCCTAGAGAGAATTGGTCCAATAGCATATATGTTTGCATTCCCTGCATTTATGTCTATACATAATGTATTTCATGTGTCATTGCTTAAGAAATATATACATGATGCTAATTATGTTATTGATTGGAATGTGATTTAGGTGGAGCAATGTTGGCAGTAGGCCGAAGTGGAAAGAACGATGATCGTGGGGAAAGAAAGCGTGCAGAAACTGAAGTAACAGCTGGAGGGAAACACAGCACGTGCGCATGCAAGAAAGCATGCACAAAGGAAGCGACAGCTCGGAGGAAGAACAACACGCACGCATGGGAGGAAGACCTAACGTCGGTAGGGTTAGGTTTTTTTAATACATTGTAAACGGTTGAAGAGCCCAATAGTTATAAATATAGATACGTAGGTATAATAGAGGGTTCCATTTTTTGTTGTGGAAGGCTGGTTCTTGATTAGTTTGTCTCAAAATTGAAACAGAGACAAGTTTTCTCTACCTCTTTTTCGCTCACCTCCCGACCTGTCTCTGGGGCTTTCTTAAGGACCTCCTCCTTCGACTTAGCTCTCTCTGTCGCATATTTGGTCGCATTGTCTGACCTTGTTCGGCTTGTGGAAGGAGTGTCCACCAGAGGCTTCCTTATGGGGTTTGTCTGTTGTGACTCTGTAGGCACGTCCTTGCTCCGAAGGTTATACTTATTCTGGAACTGCATGATGGCGTTTTGATAGCCTTTCCTAGACTCTTCCATCTCCCAAGACGACGCATCATCTGTTTCGAGTATCATATAATCGTCGGCCTCTGGCATGAAGTCTTCGTTCCTACTCATATGTTGATCATGCTCGTTCTTCGTCAGGAACACATGTGGGTTTTGGTCATCGCAACAATGCATCTGGTCATCGAATGTCTAGTCGAAATCCTTGTCCGTGTAGTTGTTCTGGAAAGGAGGTCTCATTTGTTGGTCACCTTGATCCCTTTGCTCTTTCTGTTCCCTATGTATGATCTAAGGGATTTAACCTCTTCTGAGGTTCTAATTTCTGGGAGGTGGGTCGTTTTGTTCTCGGGCAACAGGTATGTTTCCCATGGACATTCTCTCCATCAACTTCTACATTATCTTCATCATCATGTCGAATTTATCATCTGAGGACCACGACGTCAATGGTTGTGCATCTCCCTAGGGTCTCTTATCACCTCAGTTGAACCTTGGTTTTATTTTTCCCAACGCCATCATGTTTACTTCGACTTCAACAACATTTCTCATTATAGCATCTAGATTCATTGATCTCCTTTCTCTTAACAATAGGGTGAAATCATTTTCGAAGGAATTAGCATACCGCAATTGCGCAACACCGGGGGGTGGCTTGACTTCTACAGGGATCGATTTGTACACCTTCAAAAAGTGGGCCGAGAATTCCTGCACCGTCTCTTATGGTGCTTTATTCATGTTATTGTATTGTGTCAGTAGCTGCAAAGGGTTTTTCTTGTCTCCCCGTTTATCTAGGAACGACGTCTCGAATGCGGAAAAGTCCCAAATGCTCACGGGCGGGAGGGCTTTGAACCATTTTCTTACATCTCCCAAGAGGCTTTGCATGAACAACCTCATTTTTACATCTGCGCAGTCCAACTCCTCTAGGTCGATGAAATCATTAAACCAATCCAAGTGCCTCTAAGTGGAAACATTTCCCTCAGCGTCGTAGAGCCTAATCCTATGGCTATAATTTTGAGGTAAGTCATGCAATTGGACAAGCAAGATGAGGGGGGTGAATTGGGTGGCCATAGCCCTAGGAGGATTCAGATTTTGAGGGATATTATTTGATACTAGGGCTCGAAATTTCTTTGGATCGAAAAAAATCTCATCCAAACTAGTCTCTGACTTCGACCGAAACAGAGTTTGCTCAAAGAATGTGTCAAAGTCAAGGTCGTCAATGCTCTGTGCATCGTCTTTGGGCAAGGATAGGCTTTTGTTCAGGTAGTAGAAAGGGTCTGACACTTTCTCTCTATCCTTGTGCAATATCTTCTCGAGGTCGTACACATGCTCCGAGGGGTTTGGTTCAGGATTCACTCTTGTGTAAATCGTCTTTGGAGCTAGGTTTCCTGAACTGAGCTACTTGAGGCTACTGGTTTGTTTGGACTAGAGCCACTAGGGTAAGGATTTCAGCCGGTATGGATGTTTGTCCCTCTGTTACCCTCAGGGGTCAAACTACAACGTTGTCATTCTCCTATGGAAAATCTATTCAATTTCGTTCCCCGGCAATGACATCAGAATGTTAGCACTCCGTAAATCCGTTCGGTTGATAAACAGACGACAAAGGTAACTTTTTCAACCAACTTTGAGACCTGAAAATAGCCTTTCGCATTTGGAGAGGGCTCTCTCGAAAATGGCACGATCTTCGCACAGGATATGACTTTGAAAACAATGGATAGATTTAACACCTATGATATAATGGGTTTCGGTTATATTGGCACGGGAAGGTAAGACTTGGGCTATGGGGTCGATCTGAGGAAGAGATGGAACAAATGACTCAGTGACTGGACTCGAGAGGATAAGACTAGGCGAGCAACATCCTTCAGTGTAAAATCGTAATGTGTGGCGGGAGAAATTACAGGAAGTAACTAAGGAGCGTCGTTGTGGATGAATTCAGAGTTAGGCTTAGAGGAAAATGTTTTGTCTAAGTGGCGCGAACAAGGGGCGTTGTATAGCGAATCCGCAAGTTCGATAATTTGTTCCGAAATAGACAGAAAGAGATACGAAATAAAGATAACAGGAAATCACATACGCAAAGAAAGAAGCACAATAGATCCAACTGTTACAACTAGAATCTTTTCATCAAGTCACATGACCTTTGCATTAAATTATGGTCAAAACTTCAAATTACATACAATAGCTATCGTCTACCAAATTTTCCAACCAACCTGGATTACATCGAAAATATGAAATATATAAACGAGGGTGCCACTTGGCCTACCCTGTTTCCTAACCGCTAACCCTTAAAACTAGGAAAACTGAGCAGCATGTGTTGAAGACTCTTCGCATAGTGTTTTCCAAAAATAGACAATAATCACGCCTTTTTACTTATGATTGTTCGCAGTCTCGCCACGGGATCTGATTGTCGATCAGGATTTGGCATGGATAAAAGATGTGTCGCTATGTTTCTTTGAGCAGGTGTCCCAGCGAACAGGTGTCTGTCAGGAGCTTGTTGTCTGTAAATAACAGATTCGATTTCTGTGATGTGATGATTCGCTGAGAGTTGCGCACAGTAAGCAGTTGTTAGATCATTGTGGTCGTTATCAAAATGGTAGCGTGATCCAGAGAAAAGTATCATTCAAAACTGCCAAGATTTGTCTCATCCTTAGCGGGTGCAGAGACGGGTGCCAAGTAAACTTGTTTTTCCTGCGCGCAGGCGAGAGCTGCGCGGGCTTCTTTCTCGATCGTTTCGCATTCTCTGGAATGTTTCGCATGCCTTTCTTCCATCAGTATCTGTGTTTCTTGCAGTTGTACAATGGTGTCTTGCGCCTCTCTAAGCTTCCTTTTCAACCATGCCACATTCCCTTCACGACCCTGCGTTGTGGATGCTTATGTAGCCTTTGTCGCTAGTTGTCACCTTAATTCCATGTTTTCCTAATAGAGTTCAGCGATGGCCAGCTTTGATTGCTCCAATTTCTAAGATGGCACTTGCTCATTCGCTCCTGCAATATCCACTCTCCTTGTTCTGCTCCTGTCTTCGTGGCTCGATCCCCCAGCAGGTTCTAGCCGAATGGCGCATCTGAGTTGTTCTTCAGCTATCAATCTGACGCATGGTTCTTCTAAAATTCGAGCTTCCATGATTTCCTGGTTTTTTCTCGGCCTACCCCTCCTCTGAGGCATTTGTTGTTTGGGAGAGGGGGCTCTTACTATCTTCCCTTCCTGTGCGAATCCCTCTGTTTCAGATTTTCTGCGATTTGATCTGGTCTTCTCTGCAGGTAAAATAATAGTTCCTTTTACGTCTTTGGGAATGCATGTCGCAGGTGAGAATGAATCACAGTCCCTTTGGGGCTCATACCTTACAGTTTTGTTGCTCCACACACCTTTCCTTACTCTCGGAGAGGTCACTATGTCACGACCAAGGTGAACTTTGTGCGCAATGTATCCAACAAACGCACAGGAAGGAAGGTTTTGATCACGCTGGACTTGCAAGGGAAATTGTGAATAGAGTCTAGGCCTGGTTCTACAACTGGAGAGAATGTCGAGCATCCGAGATTTATAATAAATCAGACAGGAGAGGAAATCATGCTGGAGGACAGCGAATTCATGGCAACGAGATGTTCTAAGTCAAGTTGCAGGTTTTCCATGGAAAATCCCCGCGTGTAGGATACAAGTGATAAGGTTTGTTGGTCATGCATGATACGAATGCCATGATTTTTCATTCCCTCGGCCTCCATGATGAACTGATAATAACTATTGTACTTTCCGAAGCGACCTCTATTAACCACTTGAATCAACTTGGGGCACATGGAGACTGGTTTCTCGACAGGACTCGACTTTCATGGAAAAGACACACTCGTACCTCTTATACAAGTTTAGAATCTAACATCCCTTCTCATTTCCAAGGGCCAATCGGACACTTGTTGACTTCAAACTCACGGTGTTACGTACCCAACTTCACATGTTCGAGAGCATGGGTCATAACGTGACTTTAAAACCGACTCTAAATTGGAAAGAAAAATGGCGACACTAACAGACACCATACAAAAAGACCCTGATAGTGAAATAAAATTGAAACTAATGATCTGGATCAGCTTGCCACAAAATACTGCCACTTGACTTTGCAAAATATCCCTTATCAACCATGAAAATTAATTCATAAACCAACAAGAATACACAGACTATCAAAGATAAATCAAACACCTTTAAAACAAGTTGTTGAATGGTATGATTCAGTTTTGAAGTTCGTTGCCTTCAATAAGACCCTATTGTCAACCAGAGGATTAGGCTTTCAAGTAAACTCAGAAATGAATGAAAACTAAAGCTATCTCACTAGAGAGAAAACCTTAATCTTGTAGTTATCCTTCTATTCTCTCTCTTTTATCATCCTCTCATTGAACCTTTATTCTTTCTCAATAAGTTGAGGTAGTTCAACTACTTCCTTTAGTTAAGTCAAATTAACTTAACTAATTAGTTTAGGGAGAAATAATAAATAGTAATATATAAATAAGGGTCTAGTTAATAATTACCAAATAGGTGGGACCCCTTGTGTCTCCCATCATTCTTTTGCCAATCATCAAATATAAAATACAAAATTTATCATTTGGATCATATAACACCCTTGTAGCTCTCATGGACATGATTTAAATCGAATATTTAAATATCATCTAAATTTAAGGACATATCCCAAAAAAACAATATATCCATCTTATCGACAAAAAATATCCAAAATAAAGCTTGATGTCCAAAAATATACTGAAAATCATTAAACATTGTCTTCATCACTGAATATAAAAAATAAAAATAAACATTTAAAATCCATATTTGTTGTTATGTGAGGCATATTTCCTCTTATCCTTATTTTCTCCTCTTTACTTCTCTGGAGTAGCCCTTGGTTGGTTATTCCCTTGGGGTTGTATTTCGTTGATCACATGGGAGCATTCATCTTTTAGGTGGAGATGTGAAAACACAAATTTAGCAAACTCTGTGGATGGATTGGAGGGAGAGGTCGCTCATTTTCTTTTTTCTTGCATAGGTTGTGGGATATCAGTTTTTAATCTTTTGTTGGCGTGCAAGGACTGTACTGGAGAAACAACATGAGCAATTTGAGCATTTGGATCAACTGATGGTGGTAAAGGTAATGACACAGTGGGCCAACCACAGTGGTGAAAGACAGGCTGGTAAAAAATTTATTTCCACCCGTCATTAGCGAGAACTTTGGGCTACATTGACACATGTGGAGGAACAAGAATGCTGGGAAAAATCTAAGGAGGTTGAAATGGTAGTCTGTCAAGTCGGGGATGCAATATAACATGGCCAGCCAAATTGAAAAAAACAGCTTGAAACAACTAGTTTAAATCATGTGGATCAACATCGAAGTGTATAGAAAACAGAGGCATTTTATAGCCTCACAGCCAGATACCTATGCCTCTATTATTTCGGCCATTTTTGCCCCTGCTGAAAAAAATCACCCTATAGCAATATTTAACCAGTCATGAAAAGTTATTAATAAACCATACATGAAATTCTACTTAAATAAATCAAGATTTGGCTCTATTATTTACTACATGACGCATGCAATCCATCCATAAAAAATGTCATTTATTAATTGCCACACGAACAGGGAATTGATAGGGTAATTGGGAGTATGGAGGGCTTGTATTTAGCATAAAGTGATATCATGGAGGGAGAAATATTTATGAATATTGTTCAATCAATCAACAAAAACAATCAACCGTGTATCTAAACATATCTCAGAATACCAATAATCAATTACTACCACTTCATTTCTTTCATTTCCATACAGACCTTTCCTTAAAAATGAGTAGCAATAGAACAAGGAGTGAAAAATGCAATTGGGATAATGAGGGGAGTGTATTTTGCATAAAACGGTATAATGGAAAGGACTCCTAAGGATATTGTCCTAATAATATATCAAGCAATGACATCTTCTCCATCAATTAACAATCACCACCTCTTATTGTCTCAAAATTGAACAACGCCCTATTTTCAAAAAACAACCCAAAACTGGGGTTTCTTTTCAAGGCTGCTCATTTGTCTTAGAAATTTATTTGCACAGCAACCGATTTATATTTTATTGCCCAAGAATTATTTAACAATAATAATATTGCTTTTATATAACAAATTCAAGGAGTGAATAACATCATAATAATCACATCCAACACAACAAACAGTCGAGGAAAGGATCGACTGCGATCCACGATGTAATCACCAATACATTTTAAATCGCCATAGGATTCCACGAAGTGGCCCCAAAAGGGATCCTTGTGTATAACATAATAAAATTTGAAACTTCAAATAACAACGCTTCTAAAATCCCTTTCATTATGGTTCACAAAACTTATTCAACACATATATAATTCATCCACAGAGGTATTCCTTCCATACAAAATCGAACACACATTAGGTCGTATCCCTTAAACAGTGATTTTGCAATGTTGTCATCACCCCAATATCTCCACAGGACAGACTGTATTATAGAAAAATGAGTGGGCTTAACAGTCTTTCCATCTTTGCACAACAAATAATCAACTAAATGCATGACCAAAAATGAGCATGAACGGTGCATTTATTAAACTCTAGGTTGGCCACCCCCACAATAATTTCCAATACACAAGGTTCAATACATAACAGTGAAGAGTAATGTGGTGAGGGGGACGAGCTAACCAAATTGAGGGTTTAGCGAAAAAGAGCATGAGAAGCTTAATACTTCTACAAAAATTCACATTTATATTCACATAGTTGTTACAAGGACGTGGGCACAATGGGCACAAAAACTAACAACTTAAATGACAGGCAGAGTGTCCATATAACCCACAGGGAAGGAGAAGTGATACGCTTTGGGAAGAAACCCAAAACAAGAAACCAAAGGCAAGGCAGGCCCGAGAGTTTCCCCAACTGTATTATTTCCCACAAGTAAAGCACGAATATCATATACATAAGAAACATCCACACATCTTTTCAATGTGCATGATTCAAATACAACGCCACAAAGACCAACACTTAACCACCAATCCATACACAGTGAAAATTTTCATATACCATAACTTCGGAAAAGCACAAACAACGAGAAAACTCAAGAGCCAATCATTGACTTAATTAAAGAGCAGAGCGAAATATTCATGGATGGAGCAACAAGAAATCCATAGTTGTGTAAAAATTGCTAAGGAGAAAGGACCAATCATGTATACCTCTTCCACAGTCGGACAAAGCAAAGCAGAAGCAACCAACAAGAACAAATGCAAAATGACTAGGGTGGCGGGATCAAAGGAGAAAGGATGGAGCAACAAGAAATCCATAGTTGTGTAAAAATTGCTAAGGAGAAAGGACCAATCATGTATACCTCTTCCACAGTCGGAAAAAGCAGAGCAGAAGCAACCAACAAGAACAAATGCAAAATGACTAGGGAGGAGAAAGGACCAATCATGTATACCTCTTCCACAGTCGGACAAAGTAGAGCAGAAGAAACCAACAAGAACAAATGCAAAATGACTAGGGTGGCGGGATCAAGGAGGGTTAGAGCGACGTGCATTTATTGCACATCGTATCTACATTCATCCATAGCCAGTACAAGCAAGCTAACATACAACACATCAACCACTAACTCCAAATCAATTTAATGCAAGTTGAATACACCACCATTTCCCTAAGTCTCCAACTTAACAAATGCGCCGACCCTTTTTTAAAACTCCAATGTGACATATATCAAATACTTGCTAGGGATACCATGTCTCAACCTTTAGATTTCCAACTTTAACAAATGTGTGCAATCCTTGTAGCATGGAATCAACATATCACACATGTAACTTAAACATGAATTTTAGGTCCCTCATCAAACTAAATGCAGCACAATAATAATTATGAGTGTTATATAAAAACAACACCATTCCCTTTTTAATCATATCGCCCATAACATCATTTGATCAATTATTTTGATGGTGACCTTAAAAGAAAATAAATTGTAGAGCTTGTATCTCAGCTAACTCATAAGCACATAGAACATAAGTGTTGTATCTTCATCATAGTCACACAAGGGGCCCCACCTATTAGTATATTATTAGATATAATTAAATAATAAGGCCTTGCAACCATTTGCAAGTAGGTATCCTACGTTGCACTTTTGGGCGTCAACAAACTGGTGACTCCACAGGGAAAGTTGTTTCCAACAAATTAAGAAATCAGAATGTCTGGTTTCGCACACCAAATGAACATAGATCAAAGAATTATTGACCAGAATGATTATGCAATAGGGGGGAAAAGATGGTTTAAGGGAAATAATGAGACGAGATTTTGGGAATAACTTATGGAAAGTGGTATGTATGAGAGGGTTTGGTCATGTATGCATAACATTCTATCAGTCACAGTAAAAGTGTTTCTTCGTGTTAAGGATAATTTTTTTGATATTCTCTTTTGGATCTCAGGATGGAGGGAAGAAAGGGATAGTAGAAAATAGGGAAGAAGACCAAATCATTTATCTAACAGTAGTACTGAAAGCAAAAAAGCATTCTCAACGTTGTCTAAAAGGAGGAAATCGTGACAGTTGTGTAACCTTTATTGTTATTGATCAACGATACTTACAGAATGGCATTGTTGTGGAAAAACTGATCCAAAATTTTATTTATGATAAACATAAAACGAAATGGCAGCAAATAAAACAACAAAAATTGAAAATTCAATTTAACAAAGCAAAATAAAACAGTGAAACAAAAAACTATATACAACAGTGATTTTTGCATGGAATTTATCAATCACATTGGTTCCACATAATGTTTCAAGTGAGAACCATTGGTACTATAGGAAAACAATCGTTCTTCCAAATCCTTTAAAAGATAAGAGTTTGTGCCTAGGACAAAAGTGATTTTGAAAGGACCTAGCCATAATTTCTTAAACTTTGAATGTCTTCCTTTGTCAGCATGGGCTAAGTCCCAAAGTAATACTTTCTCATTTATCTTAAATTTGACAGCTTTTGCACGTTTGTTAAAATACTTCTTTACAGTTTTTTGTCTTCTCTTTATGTTTTCCAAGGCAAACATTATTTGTTCTTCTAAGGCTAATAGTGCATTTATCCTTTGAGGGACATTGGAAGAATTTAATTCTTCAATATGTAGCATCATGCATAAAGAAGAAAGTTTCAGCTCAGTAGGCAAAATGGTTTCTTGACTATAAACAAGATGAAAGGGGGTGCAACCTATGCTTACCTTGGTGGTAGTGTGATATTCCCAAAGGGCGTAAGTGAGGAGGTTGTGTCATTGATGAGGATTATCTTTGATGAGCCTCTTTATGATCCTAACCATATTTTTGTTAGTAGACTCGGCTTTCCCATTTCCTTTGGGGTAATAAGTTGATGAAGTGAAATGTTGGACTCCCATCTTGACTAGAAATTGAGTCAATTTTGCGGAAATGAAAGCGGGACCATTGTTTGTAATAATTTCTAAAGGAATGTCAAATCTGGAGAAGATATTAGTTTTTAGGAAAGAGATTACATGTTCATCCTATAAGTGTCTAAAAGGGGAAGCGTCAGTCCACTTAGTGAAATAATCGATGGTTGTCAAAATAAAAATATGCCCTGCAGAAGACGGAGGATTAATAGGACCAATAAAGTCTAGGCCCCATTTAGAAAAAGGAAAATCTGGGAAAATAGGTTGCAAAGGCATAGAAGAATGACATTCTTTCCCAACGAATTTTTGGCACTTTTCACAAGATCTTGCGAATTTATAAGAATCTTGAAAAATTGAAGGCCAATAGTAACCATTTCTTATTATTTTAAAAGCAGTAGCTTTTGCAAAAAAGTGGCCACCAGCGTGAATAACAGAATCTAAAGATCCATGAGTTTCATGTAACAATTTATGTTCTTCCTCATCATTCACACATTGAAGTAATATACCATCAGCAGAACTTCTAAACAAAAAGTCTCCTAAAATAATATACCTAGAAGATTCAAAACGGAGTCTTCTCCTCTGATGAGGATCTAAGTCATATGGGCATTTATGATATTGCAAGTAATACAACAAATTTTTATACCAAGGATGTTCAGCAATAGAAAGGTTTTGACTCTCAATATAAAATAGTGTTGAAAGAGGATTATCCTGATCATCAAGTTCTTCACTTGCTTCGGCATGTTGAGCTAAGTGAAGGGCTAAGTCTCGTCCCTTGATTGTTTTTGAAGTCATGATCGTCAAATCATGCTCCTGAATCTTGGTAAGTCAATGTGCAAGCTTCCCTGAAAGATAAGTCTATGAAAGCATAAACTTGACAGCAAGGAAAGGGACTTTTACTTGCGTATGTTTGCCTAGAATAAAGTGGAGAAATTTCTCTACAGTTTTAACAAGAGAAAAAGCATGTTTCTCAATATAAGAGTACTTGAATTCATCATCTGATAAACTTTGTCTCATGTAAGCTACAGGTTTTTCATTATTCTGGTCACCACATTGTAAGAGAATAGCAGAAACAGCGTCCTCAGTGGCATTAGTGTATATAATACAATCTTCCTCAAAGTTTGGTTTCGTTGGAACCAGTGTGGAACTAATTTCCTTCTTAATCCTTACGAAAGCATTTTTGACATCATCTATCCAAGAAAAGGAGCGATCTTTATTTAGAAGATTATGAATTGGTTTAACCATTAAAGCAAAACCAGGAACAAACCTCCGGACAAAGTTGATAATATCCATAAAGGCTTGAACCTCATTTTTGGAAGTGGAGACAGGAAGGTTTAGAATAGCAGCAATCCTTTCGGGATCTATGCTTATTCCTGAATCTGAAATGATATTTCCAAGAAGTCTACCCTTGGTGACGCCAAAGATAGATTTAGAAGGATTTAAAGAAATGCCAAATTTTCTGCATTGCATAAGAAATTTTCTAAGATGACCAAAATGATCTAATCAATTCTTCGAATAAACAGTCAAATCATCAAGATATACTTGGATAATTTTACCGATTAGAGCGTCAAAAGCTATTTGCATAGCTCTTTGGAAAGTGGCACCTGCATTAGACAAGCCAAAAGGCATGCGTTCATAAGCAAATGTGCCCCAACGTGTAGTAAAGGTGGTTTTGTATCTATTAATCATTTTTACCTTGATTTGATTATATCCAGAGAAACCATCAAGTGAGGACATCATTTGTGACCCTATGACATGTTGCAAAATCATTTCCATATTAGGGAGAGGAAAATGATTTTTTACGCTTTTTCCATTTAATGCACAAAAATCCATGCACAATCGAATCTAACCAGTTGTTTTCCTAACAGGAACTAAATTTGAAACCCACTCAGAATACTTAACTGAAAAGATTATACCAGCCTTCAAAAGTTTTTCCAACTCCTTTCTAGTAGTAGCTTCAAGCGCGGGGTTAATGGGTCTTTGTTTTTTCCTAACTGGTTTTATCCCTTCCTTGATAGGAATGGCATGTTGTATGAGAGCAGGATCAAAACCACAAAGATCCTCGTATGACCATGCAAAAACATCTTGAAATTCACGTAGTAGTTCTGTGAATTTCGCCTTTTCTTTGTCGGAACATTGGGCACCTAGTTTAACCATCTTTGCAGATTCGGATGTCCCAAGGTTCAAGGAAATGGTATCACCCACTTTCCTTTTCGACTCCTCTTCCTTTTGCATCTCTTTATTTCCTACATCACTCGACGAGAATGAACTCTCGAGAGGAGTCAAACCTTTTGGAAATTTGTTGTCTTCCATAGATATGATTTCCTTGGGCTTAAATGGTTCATGTTGCATGAAATCACAGATGCCTTCATCGTTAGGGAAAACCTGCCATGATTCTACATTATCAGGAATGTGAGGACGATATAAAGATTGAAAAGCACAATCAGGCCATTGAGGTAGAAGTCGTCGAGTAGGAGATGCCTTAAATACAGTTACCCTATCAGCGATTGAATTAAGTTCTCTCTTAACATGAGTGATGTTAAATGATAACAAGTTCGAGATAAGCATCCAAACAAATTGGGTATAATGTTTCATTAACTTATTGCTAGGAGAATAGATTTTATGCACAAGGTTCACAACAAGTTCAGAATCACCAAAGACTGTAAGGTGGACACAACCAAGGTTATAAGCATTTTCAATTCCTAGCAATAAGGCTTCAAACTCAGTGACATTGTTCGTGCAAGCAAACTCTAACCTATAAGAAAAATTGTGAATTTTACCTATAGTTGAGTACAAGATAATGCCAACTTCGTTACCTTCGTTTCAGCATGAGCCATCAAAATGCATGTGCCACATACCATCTTCCAAATCAATTTGTTCCAGATTAGTGTCACCTTCGTCAACAAAGATAGAGTACACCCCTAAGTCTTCCTCAAGATAGTTTACATTTGGTTGAGGAATGCTTTCTATGTATGGTGAAATTCTTCTTTCTCTTAAGACTATAATATTTTTTCCATTCCGGGGAACAGATAAGTGTGTTCCATCAAGTGAAAGATATCCACCTCCTAGGGCTTTCCAGTCTCTTCCTAAGATAATAGAATAGTTTCTTATTGGCATGTCGATTACTTGGATTTTGAGGGTTGTCCTTATTTCGGGATGTGCACATAGAACTAAAGTTACGTCTTTGATTTCACCTATAGTTGACTGCTTCAAACTGTTATAGGATAGCATGCTTCTAGAATTTTCATTAGTACATAATAAGCCTAGCTCTTCCATGATCATTTTTGACATTACGCTTGGAGCCGAACCGCCATCAATTAGGAAACAATGGGATATCTTATCCATAATTTTTACAGAAATGAAAAGTAGAGGGTTGTTTACAAGGTGTCTAAAATTATTTACACCTATATTATTTACAGTGGGATCCTCTTATTTTTCCTCTTCAAAAAGATTGGCTATGGTGGAAGCTTTTCCTTCCATAAAATTATTGAGATGCTTTCTTTTGTTGTTCAGGGACGACAACCATGTCCAAAAGAGTAGCATCGTCCTTGATGTTAGTCAATTGGTTAAGGATGTTATAATTGGAAGAGGGAAGAGGAGAAGGAACTCCTTGACTTTCGAGAATTTTGACGGTTTGTACATTAGTACCTTGTGAAGATGAGGCTAGGGTGGAAGAAGTACGAGGAGGATCGTATTTCCCTTTAGGAGCATAAGATTTGTTCCTAGAATTTATGATCATAACATCTTACGGTTATGCCCAATCTAGAACAACGATAGTGGTTTCAGGCTTCTTGCCAAATATTTTATCTTTGGCACTCTTCTTAACTTCACAAGTACTTTCTTCATGATTTTCTTCGCAGAAGTTACACCAACTGCGAGACATAATGGCCTTGGGCTGAAAACGGTTTTCATTTGTATTCCTAAAAGGCGATGTGGAATAAGATGCTCCAGGAGTAAGTGAGGGAACATTCCCCTTTCGTTCATAGCCTATCATCTTGCACAAGTTGTAGGAGGGAAGACATATTTGTTTGTTTGACTGAGTCTCCTTTAGGGAGACCTGTTCTTTCAAGTTGCTCTTCGTACTCCATGCAAGTGTGGAGAGCGGAGCCAAGATTGTCAATGGCCTTTTCTTCGAGCCTATAACGATAAGGATGTTGAATTTTCTTTATGATTAGCTCAAGGGCATGTAGTTTATTTCATTTAACATGTACTTGAACAATAAACAAATGCAGCAACACCATACACAAGTGTTGCAATAACCAAGATCATAAGAAGAATATCCATGCATAAGAACACAAGAAGTATCATGGGAAAACGCTTCTTAAATAACGGGAAAAACCCAGCAATCCTTTGCTATATTCTCAAGAGAAGATCCCCCACACCATAGACCTAGCACACAAGAGGGTGATTACCAAAACCTAGAAACTCGCACCCTAGAAAGATGTGCACTTCAATCGTACATGCACTTGCTAAAATTTCCAAATGACAAGTGAGTGTGTGTAATCCTCAATGGGGATTCACCTTTATTTATACAATACTTGACACAACAAAAGGTGTGTCTAATGGCATAATAGGGCCGACCTCAATAACTCAATAATATAATTAATCTTTACACAAATATTAATTATCTTTCACATATGGTGGGGACCACTTGTACCCTTTACATCAAAAATTAGGATTACAAGTAAATCTTACTCTCAGACAATATAGCAAGGATCTCACACGTCCACTAGTGCTCAACCATTAGGGACACTTCCACCTATGCTTAGCCACAAGGACGTCCTACTCAACAGATCACTCAACTGAGTCCATAGGAGTACTATCTAGATTACCATCTCAAGCAGACTCGACTGAGTCCACAGGAGTACAAGGCAGGAGACCATCTCAAGCTGACTCAACTCAGTCAAGAGGAGTACAAAGCAAGAGACCACACGTCATAACAACTTAGTCCAGAGTCTGACGCACATCCAACACTTGGGCTTCCTCACACAGATGCCTCAACTCAATCCAGAGGAGAACAATCTGGAGGATGTTTCATGAAGTTGCAATCAACAACACTCCCTCTCAGCTAGGGAGGCATTCTCCACCTGGCCAAGTCTCTCACGGAAGTACTCGAACTTCGTCCTGGAAAGCGGTTTGGTGAAGACATCTACAACCTGCTCATGTGTAGAAAGGTATTGCACGTGTACTTCTTTCCTCTGCACCATAACTCTGATATAATGGTAGTTGATCTCAATGTGTTTCGATTTATCGTGAAACATAGGATTCTCTGAGAGCTTCACACAACTCTAGTTATCACAATGGATAACGGTGGAATCCATCTCATGACCAAATAATCTGCAAGGAGCTTGTGAAGCCACACTGCTTTGCGAACTGCCACACATAAAGCTATGTACTTTGCTTCTGTGATACTCAAGCCACAGAGCTTTGTTTCCTACTGCACCAGGAAACCATAGCAGATCCCAAAGTAAAACAACAACCAGATGTGCTCTTTTGGTCCATTGCGCTCCCTTCCCAATCTGCATCGGCATATCCCTGCAATCTCATGTCTACACCGAAGGCATATCTCAGGAAATATCCAATTGTGCCTCGTAGATATCTCAATACATGCTTCGTTGCTATCCAGTGAGTCTGTCTTGGTTGACTTGTAAACTGATTGAGTACATTCACTGCATAGAAAATATTGTGTCTGGTGTTAACCAGAAACATCAATGATCCAATCAACTGTCGGTAAATATGTGGATCAATCTCACCTGAATCAGTAGAAGCCTCGTTCATTTTCTTCAGATCCATCACCATTGGTGTAGGCATGGATTTGCAGCTTGTCATACTGAATTTCTTCAATATCTCCACTATATATTTTCCTTGGTTCAGGAAAATCTCATCGATCCTCTGCCATACTTCTAGTCCCAAGAAGTAGTGCATCATACCCAGATCCTTCATCTCGAATTCAGAAGTCAATGCACGATTGCATTCAACAATAAGACTTTATGAACTAGTGAGGAATAAATCATCAACATACAGGACTAAAATCAGGCACTTGTCACCAACAATGTGATAATATAGGTTTGGATCAACAACACTCTTGTTGAAGCCTAAACTCATCAGAAATCCATCCATCTTCTCGTACCAAGCACGAGGTGTCTGCTTTAGTCCATACAAGGCTTTCTTCAACCTGCACACATGAGACTTCTACTCATGTATCACGAATCCATCTGATTGCTCGATGTAAACTTCTTCCTCAATCTCACCATTGTGAAAGGTTGTCTTTACATCCATCTGATGTAGTCTCCAACCCATGGATGCAGCTAGGGCAATGATCATATGGATGGAAGTGTATCGGGCTAGAGGAGAAAATGTCTCCTCATAATCTATTCCCTCCCCCTGAGAGAATCATCTAGCCACAAATCTCGCTTTGTACTTTTCGACACTTCCATCAATTGCATGCTTGATCTTATAGATCCACTTGTAAGTCACTACAGACTTCCCTTCTGGTCTCGGAAGAATATCCCACACATCATTCTTCATGATGGACCGATACTCTTATGTCATGGCATCTTGCCATACTTGTTGTTTTGTTGCTTCTCCGTGACAAAAAGGATCAGTGTCAATGATGTGGCTCATCGCTGAAACATAGCTCGAAAATCTGTGTGGTTTCTTGCTCTCTCAAAATGTGCCTCGAGGAGTTGCATGTCCCTCTGCCTCCTGCAGAGTCTGTCGAGCCCAGGCAGGCCTTTTATGGCCTACTGCAATGTCTATGGGAACATCAACTAGAGCTACTGGATCAACTAGATCAGTGATTGTCTCTCTCTGAATTGTTGAAGGGGGAGAAGGTATTGTCTCACTGTCAATCTCCATCTGAGATTCTCTAGATCTTCAAAAGGCTATGTCTTTGTCAAAGATGACATCTCTGCTCACCTCAATCCGTCTCTGACCAGGGATATAGATCTGATATGCCTTTGAAGATTCATTATAGCCCACAAATGTGTCATTTATCCCTGAAGGGTCTAGCTTGGTTCTCTTCTCCTTGGGTACATGAAAGTATATTGGACACCCAAATATCCTAAATTGTCCAACCTCAAGCTTCACTCCGGTGAAAGCTTCTTTGGGAGTCATGTTCTTTGAAATCTGATGAGGACTCATGTTCTGAACATACACTATTGTCATGGATGCTTCTGCCCACATAATCGTAAGTAGATTCTGATCATGTATCATTTCTTTGGTTGCCTCAATGATGGCTTTGTTCTTCCTCTCTGCAACCCCATTTTGTTCAGGGTTATAAGGAACGATGTACTCCCTCTTGATCCCTGCTCAATACATAAATCATTGAAATCTCTAGAGGTGTATTCTCCTTCATTATTTGATCTCAACACCTTGATCCTCCTCTCGGTCAGGTTCTCAACCTGAGATTTAAACTCTTGAAATCTCGCAAGGACTCCATCCTTGGTCTTCAAGAAGTAAATCCACGTCTTTTGAGTGTGATCATCGATGAAGAGCACATAGTAAAAATATCTATTCAAGGAAGCAACAGTCATGGGTCCACACACATCTGAATGTATCAAGTCCAAGATCCCATTGGATATGTTGTCACTGCTCAAGAAGGACCCCTTGACATTCTTTCCAAGAGCACAACCTCTGTAAACACCATCATGCTAAACATGTATCTTTGGAAGGCCTGTTACCATCTTCCCCAGAGCGGGAAGGGATCTATAATGAATATGAGCAAGTCTCATATGCCATAGCTTGCTCAAGTTGATAGTATCATGCAACAGGGCATGAACTGGTCGTACAGTCAATCTGTACAAGTTGTTTTCTCGAATACCAATTACTCGGGCAAAATTCATATGTGAGTTCTTGTTCCATGCAAGAACTTTTCCTTCATAGAAGGTAACATTGTAGCCTTTATCCTCTAAGGAAGAAACAGAGACAAGGTTCCTTTTCATCCCAGGTACATATAATACCTCACTCAATTGAAGGGGTATGTCAGAATCTAGTTGGAATGTAGAAGTTCCAACTCCTTTCACATTATATCTAGCATTGTCTCCAAGTACAACATGTAGACTAGACTCTTTCTCAACAAGGTCTGTCAGATGATCTCTATATCCAGTCACGTGTCTGGAAGCACCACTATCAATTAGCCAAATATCACTATCAGTAGGAACCGTACTTGAGAGTGTTGATATGAAGAAGAAGGCTTCATCTTTTATGTCTTTATTTCTCTAATGTGGCTCTGGATCAACATCGAGAGTGGAGGCAAGTTGTCTTCCTTTCTTTCTGGTAGGAAAATTTCTCGCAATGTGTCTGTACTTGTCACATCTGAAACATTGAATCTTTGATTTGTCTTTTATGTGTTCATGACCTGAAGCTGATGAAGTCTTCTTGTCTTTGAATGCTTTGTTGAAACTTCTTCTATTTATTATTTTTCCTTTCTTTGTATGAAAAGCAAGAGCATGATTGTCATCATGAGGGGAGTCATGCACTCCTCTGACTATAAGTCTGGTTTCTCCTTGTTGCAGTTTGTCCATAGACGATCAAATCCAGGTAGATCTGCTATACCACTGATACTTTGAAGAAATGGTTCCTAATGTCTTGGAAGTGCATTGAGAGTAGTCAAGACAAGCTCTCTATCTTATATGGTTTCTCCAATGGCACCCAGTTGATCTCTGATCTCTGAAATCTTCATGAAGAAGGTAGCAACGGTGTCAGCTTTCGTCATCTTGCTATGTTGAAGTTCATTCTTCAATGTAAGGGCTCTGAGGGTGTTGGTACTCTCAAACATATTCTTCAATGCATCATACATCTCATAAGTTGTCTTCGGGTTGGCAATATGAGGTAGGAGATGATCTCTCACTGAATAGATAATTATCTTCCTTGCTTTGACGTCATCTTCCTTCCACTCTTCCTTCTCTTCATCGATAGTTGTTTCTAGTAGTCTTTTGGATCACACTCAATAGGTCATCCTCTTCCAGGGTAATCTGTAGTCTTGATTTCCAAGAACTGAAGTCGCTTCAAGGGACAATCATCTTCTTCTTCTAGACATGCGAGGATTTGAGGACATGAAAAAGAAGACCAAAGACTTAGGGAAAGAGAGGTTATTGTTGATTTCTAGGATGTCTTTTCCTGGCTTCCCAGCGCTCACGGATACTTATATCTTGTTCAAATACTTCCCAAGAGTGTTCAAGCTCAGCCCGAGTACTAGCAATTTCTAGGATAGTATTGAATAAGGTCAAGGCAATGCTAGTCTGGTCTTAAACACTGTGTTCAATATTAGGTTGTCTTGTGGAAGGCACTGTCATGAGAAAAATCAATCAAAGTGTATTCGAAAAAAAACAAAGAGATTCAAAGATAATCATGAATACAATCAACTAGAGAGATATGGAAAATCTCCCCAGTATGGCCGTCAAATAAATGTTGAGGAAAAGGTATGGAATACCTCACTCAATCATTTCCAGATCTTACATGGCTAAGACAAGATAGTTGGGAATGTCACCCAGGGTTTGCCTCAAAACATTCACTCAATCCACAAGTATTAATTACAAAGGATCAAGGTTGATTCTATGATTGGTGTATGTTGCAATTTAAAAATAAATTTTAAGCAAAGCTACATGAATGTATACAGATTTTACAATAAAGTAAACATGGAGACAAAAGCAAAAGTCATGAAAACACATGTATGAGACAGAACAATAATCTAATTTTATTTCATTATGAGATATAAAAACTATATTCCTCTTTTACAAACCCCTTCGAGGGTATGGACCAAAGTCAAATTTAGAAGTCTCCAATGGGCACCATACAAATATACCCTGACAATGAAATAAAACTGAAACTAATGATTTGGATCCCTTAAGAACTAGCAATGTGAACATATGGGTCCTTACTTGATCCTTTAAATTCCCTAGAATGTTGTCTATACTAAGAAAGCTTTTGAAACTATCCTAGGATTGTAGACATGTGGGCATGTATGGGTTCGTTACTTATCTTTTAAACTTTCCTAGAGTGTGGTATAAACTAAGAAAACTTTTAGAAACTATCATAAGATTGCAAACATGTGGGCATGTATGGGCCCTTACAAAGCTTTAAGATGATTTCCAAAACTAAGAGGTACCCTAGGGGGGTGTGGTCCTCTCCTAATGTTTTTTTAAGGGAGATGAAATTTCCTTTCAACCACCTTTTCTGATTCCCGAGATCACACTTGAGTGCGGGGAAAGAGCATACTTAAGGGTTAAAACTGATTTCTAGTCCCAAATTAGTTGATTTTGTTTGAAAAAACAATAACTTCAACCCAAAATTTTAAATGCCAAGTGAGTCAGCAATGTGGCAACAAAGCAAAGAGAAGAATAGTGATTCTTTTTACCCCTATGTGCTTATGTTAGCTAACCTTTCATGTGAGAAGTGAAGTGTGATTGTTTAGAAAGTACAGGGAATTAAAATCTGAAGGCAAGGGACCCTCAAACCACTCATAAAAACCCTTACAATTTGCAAGAAAATGAACTTATGCGCAGGTTGAAGTTCTGAAGGACGCGCAGAGGGCGCACAATGCACACAGTTATGAAAGTTGTCACGGGCACGGAGTGCAGAGTGCGCAGAATGCATGTCTGTGTCTCGAAAGTCGTGCGCTTCCTGTCACGCGTCGAGAAAGAAATTTCCAAGTGAAATTATCTTGCCTTGGCTTTGAATTCTGACTTTAGAAGACTAGGTTAGGTCGATTTTGGTACCTGCATATCCAAACAATTAGAAAGAAGTGCTCTCAAGACTTAAATAAAGAGGAATTTGATATTGATCCCTAATATGGTCGTCAATCTATTGTGTTGGTTTTGTCACATGGGTGAGCAAAAACACAACACTTACTTGCCTAGTTAAGTGAATTAAACAAGACAGAGGTTTGTGAGTTGATTAGATAACCAAATACACATGAAACAAGGAAATAAAAACTAAAAACAAAGAAATAAATGTTAGAGAAGCTTGCAAGAACTAGAACCATGGAAAACAAAAAATGACAATCATATAGCTACCAATGGATCAATATATTGATAGGCTAACAACGTAGAGAAAGGCACTTAAGAATCCCCTCTTCCTCCTTGGGAGGGCTCTTGAGTTCCCTAATAGAGAGCTCTTCTCTTCGTGCAATGGCAAGTGACAATGGTGAAGAAATACAATGTCAATCCTCTCAAGAGGTGAGTGGAATGGCCCTTGTTATAGTGCTTGAATGATTCTAAGAGAAAAGAGAATTCTCCAAAAAGAATTCTTGCAGCATAACAATACCTTGAAATTCTTATTTTTCTAGCACACCCATGGCACATATTTATAGTGTCCATTCATGGCAATATACAACTAGTTCATAGTGTGAACAAAGGGCCTTTTAGGGCACTTCCTAGCCCTTGACCAGCTTCCAAGCTAGATTTCGCTCAGAAATTGCGTTGGAGGTCGGACTGGAAGTGGTTGAGAGGCCGACAAAATTCATAAATGAGTCGTTCATGAGAAGTGCGCAGTTTTCTCGTAGACAGTCGTGCATCTTGCGCACAATGTGTGATTAGGGTTGTGTTAACCTGTGCATTCTGCGCACTGTGCACGTGCTTCCTTTGATGAATTTGCGCACTTTAATTTTTGAACCAAGTGTATAGTTTTATGCTTTTTTTATGGATTTTGATGTTGTAGGTGTACTAATTGTTGCTGGAATTGATGTCTTTCTTCAACCATTATGTGCAATGCTACGGACAATTTTTCAATGATAACACACCATAAGCTTTCTCATGCAATTATTTTGCTAAGATGAAAGCATTCTTCCCCAGTCAGTCTAAATACTAAATTCCCACTTCCATCGGTGTATTACCAATGTGAGAACATAGCAAGAAGCAAATACACAAAATCTCTTGGCGAAAAAGGATGGTCAGTTTAAGTGCTTTCCTTCTCATCCTTGATGTCCTCTTCCTCTGATCATTTTAACTTTCTCTACCTTAAGCTCTGTCATAATAATTCATAAGGTGACTAGTGTAGATTCTTCGTCATCCATGCAAATGCTTGTATAATGATTACATAATGACTTGATTTCCTTAAACTGCTAATGGAATCCCTCAATCCCCTCTAGTTCTATTCAAATTCTCCTTGAATAATATTTTATTAGGATTCAAAAAATTCTCTAAAGCTTACCAATTAGGCAGTGAATTCATGCTTATATTTTCAGGCATAGTTCAACACAATCTCATCAAATTTAAATTGAAGGTTTCCAGCTTATTCAAATTATCTCACTTTTCCAACTACAAACCTTCTAAATCCCTTTTGCCGTATTAACAACCATGAGTAGACCTTGATCCTTGATTTTCTTTTGCAGAATTTCATTTCCATGGATGAGAATTCTACCTCAAAACTTTGAATATTTTCCTACTGTACATATAGGACCACATGACCTTTGTGATATCAATGACACTTCTCCTCGGGCAGGGTTGATCTTAATTGTTCCGTGGCAATTTCATTTAAACACTCCTAGTAGCATAACCAATTCTGAGTTGGGTCCTTAGTGGGCATGAAAAGGTTGCCCTTCCCTGGGGATTTAAAACTCCTCTAGTATAACACACTATTGAGTTTGAGTTGGGGCTTTTGTAAGATGAACACCAATACGTTGGCCTCCAACAAGGGATTTATATATGATATGATCTCTTGATCGAATGGTAATTTATTATTTTATTACAGCATTAAATTACTGATGTACATATACTACAATTATTTAGCAATTTTACTATTAACTAATAATGACGTGCATATACCAATATTATTATTATTATTATTATTATCATTTACAAGAAGCTTCACATTCTCACTGTGCAGCAAACAAGCCCTTATCCATTCTCAGAGTACTGTGATAAAACATAGCCAGCATAAAACAGTTTCAAAATATCCCTTCGGCTGAAACCGCTAGAAATGACCTGTTTGCATATGCAAGATGGCCCACAAGGGGTGTAACGTGTCTCTTGAAATTGAACCTTGTATGGTAGTATTTATTGAAATTGAACCTTGTATGGTAGATTAGACTTCCCAGACGTACATGAAAATGACAAAAAGGAATAATGTATACCACAGGATTAAAAAAAACTATTTTTTCAAAATAGCAATATAGACATCACGAAATATGTGTAATTTCTATTTAGTAGAGTTTGAACACATTTACATGGAAAAACTGCAATTCCAAGATATGTCAACAGAATATACTGAGGTCAATATTTACATTGTAAAAAGAGATTACATTTCAACAATGTAAAACTCTTCATGGCATCACCTCACACCATCCAGGAGATTTGCCACCATGTACTTCAAGCAAACACGCACATAAAACAAATCCCAGTTGGATGAATACAAAATACACGATCGGTGTCAAATTTTACTAAATCCAACAATGCCATACACAAACACAACTTGGAAGTACCTTCAATATGAATGTTCTGCATGGATATTTATGTACCAAAATTATTGATGGCCTCAGCCATTTCAAAATGCACCAAATTACTGTCAACTTTTGCCATTTATTCAGCTTGAAATATACCTACTAGCAACAAGGCTGAAGCACAAAAAATTATGTCTTCGAGTATCAAG
This sequence comes from Picea engelmannii, assembly GCA_009831015.1. Taxonomy (NCBI): domain Eukaryota; kingdom Viridiplantae; phylum Streptophyta; class Pinopsida; order Pinales; family Pinaceae; genus Picea; species Picea engelmannii. The sequence goes on along the minus strand of ML778869.1, from coordinate 1,265,726 downwards.
GAAGCAACTTGCATCATTCCTCCAGAGATATGGTCCTGCCCAGAAAACAATTTTAGAAGAGGCTTTTGCTTATAGTCCACCATTTCTTCATAAAATCATTCCTCATTAGGTTATGCAATCCATGAAAAAAACAGTATATACAAAGATCAGTAAAAATTAAAAGCCTTAATCACAAGACCTGTTCGAACATATGCGAGATGTAAATGATCTGTGTATTTTGGTAGGTCCCTTTGGGCCATTGGTTTTGGAAGCAACATCTACATCATTCTGTAAAAGTGCTTTTATTTTTGTTTTCTCAATGCTTCCAGACTGGATTGTATCTGCGATGTATTGAAGGCCCTGCAAAAATGTCCTTTCCATAAATAAATCCAATAAAATAACATGAAGTGACCTAAACACATTCCAGTGGCTGCCATCATAATTGAGAGTAAATCACAGCAAGAATATCATGAAACAAAAAGG
>ML778869.1:1232070-1263046 GCA_009831015.1 Picea engelmannii | reverse complement strand
TTTAAGACAAAGTCAAGGGGGGCTCCATAATGGCAAAACATGTCCACGAGAGTCTCATAATGACCTATAAACTTTATCATCACTGCATAAGAGGGTACATCAACAATGTGGTCATGTCCATCTTCATAGGCACTCCTAGGTCTAATGGACCATCCCGGGAGAAAGGAAGAGGATCACACATCAACACATCTTGATATTTCACCAAGATCTACCTGGTCAAAGACCACGTTGCCCCAGAACACATCTGGAGAACACATCTAGGGTCTTATCCACCAAGGTACAAGACCAAAGATCAACCCATGCTTTAAGCAAAGATTCCCTGGAACACATCCAGGGGGCCTAGAACACATCTAGGGACTTATATCAACCACCAAGGAACACATCCAAGGATCAATCCAAGCACTGGGCAAGGATTCCCTGGAACACATCTAGGGACTTACTGCTTGGTCCAAGAACAAGAACCCCAGTCATATACTGGGGGCCCTCACTAGGGTCTTTTGCCATGGCTCTCACTGCTTGGTCTCATACCAAGAAACCCCAGGAGTGTGTTGGGGGCCCTAGTCCTCAGCTAGGGTCTTATGCCATCCTCCAGGAAAATGGCTCTTGCAGCTGCACTAATTTCAACACTCCCTCTCAGCAAGAGGCATTCTTAGCAACACCAAGCTTGTCTCGAAAGTACACAAACTTTGTCAAGGACAGTGGCTTGGTCAAAATATTTGCGGTTTGTTCTGTCGTCGAAACATACTGAATACTGAGAATGTTCTTCCGCACCATGTCCCGAACATAGTGGTATCTCATCTCAATGTGTTTTGATCTCTCATGAAACACCGGATTCTCGGAGAGCTTTATACAGCTCTGGTTATCACAGTGGATGATTGTGGGTTCCAGCTCAACACTGATCAAATCTAAAAGTAGCTTTCTGAGCCACACTACTTCTCTGCTAACAGCACTTGCAGCAATGTATTCTGCTTCTGCAGTGCTTTGGGCTATGGAGCCTTATTTCCTATTGGACCAGGAGATCATAACTGAACCCAAACTGAAACAATATCTGGAAGTACTCTTCCGGTCCACTGTATTGCCCATCCAATTTGAGTCTGTATATCCATGAAGCATTACACCTCCACTGGAAGTGCATCTAAGACCATAGGCTATAGTCCCCCGAACATATCTCAGAATATGTTTAACAGCAACCATATGAATATGCTTCGGTTCACACATGAACTGGTTGAGGGCATTCACTGCATAACAAATGTTTGGTCTAGTATGTACAAGATACATCAAGGACCCAATGATATGCCAATATAAGGTGGGGTCTTCCGGATCTGTACCTGTAACTTGGTCTTGTAACTTCTTCAGGTTAGAAATCATCGGTGTGGACATGGACTTACAGTCCAACATGCCAAATCTACATAGCACATCAACTGCATATTTGCTCTGTGAGAGAAAGATCTCACTCGGTTTTTGCCACACCTCTAAGCCCAGAAAATAATGCTTAAGACCCAAGTCTTTCATTTCAAATTCTGCTGAAAGCTCCCTCTTAGTCTGAGCTATCAAATTTTTCTCTCTTGTGAGGAACAAATCATCCACATATAATACTAAGATAACAGGATGATTATGTACAATCTTTATATAAAGATTGGGATCTGCTATACTCTTGGTGAACCCAAGACTCTGTAGAAAGCTGTCAATTCTCCCATACCAAGCTCTCGGAGCTTGCTTCAATCCATACAGGGCTTTCTTGACTTTGGACACATGGGATTCTTTCCCATAAATTACGAACCCCTCAAGTTGCTCGATATAAACCTCTTGCTCAACTTCACCGTTAAGAAAAGAAGTCTTAACATCCATCTGGTGAAGTTTCCAACCAAAAACTGCAACAAGAGAGATAATGATCCTGATGGAAGCATATTTGGCAACATGAGCAAAGATCTCGTCATAGTCAATTCCTTCTTTCTAAGAGAAGCCAAGAGCCACAAATCTAGCCTTGAATTTTTCAACACTGCCATCTACTGCATGCTTTATTTTGTAAAACCATTTGGAGGTTACCACTGATTTGCTACGAGGTCTTGGGACCACTGCCCATACATCATTCTTTAGAATTGAATCATATTCTTCTATCATTGCATCTTTCCACACTTGATGTTTGGAGGCTTCTTCAAAGGTGGAAGGTTCTTAGTCAATCACAAGATTCAATTGAGCTATTAGGCCGGAGTAATTATCTGGTTTCTTGCTTTCTCTGAAGGTGTCGTTAGGTGTTGCATGTTTTTCTGCTTCTTTTAGAATTTCCCGACACCGGGCTGGTTTCCTTTTAACAGGAGATTTCTCTAAGGGAAACTCAATAGTATCCCTTGTGGGATCCACTGAAGGCTCTGGGGTCTCCTCCCTCTTCACATCTAGAAGAAGTGAATTTGAAGGTTCAGGAAATGGAGCTTCATGCTCCTTTGTATCACATGGAAATTCTCTGGCACGACGAAAAGTTGTTTCTTCATGAAAAGTCGCGTCTCTGCTGACCTCAATGAACTTTTGACATGGGATATAAATTTTGTAAGCCTTTGGGGTTTCATTGTATCCCACAAAAGTTCATTTCTTTCAGGAGGGCTCTAGGTTAGTCCTCTTTTCTTTTGGGATATGAATATAGACTGGACTACCAAAGATTCTCAAATGATCAATTGAGGGCTTTATACCGGTGAAAACTTCTTCTGGAGTTTTCTCTTCAAGGGCTTTATGAGGACACCTGTTCTGAATGTAAACTGCAGTACTTGTAGCTTCAGCCCAAAGATATAACAGTACATTCTGATCATACATCATGGCTCTGGTTGCTTCACAAATCGTTTTGTTCTTTCTTTCTGCAACCCCATTTTGTTGAAGATTATAAGGCACAGTCAGCTCCCTCTTAACCCCGAAGTCAAATTCTTTTCCATTGTCTGTTTTGAAAACACGGATATGTCTACCTGTCTGATTCTCGACAAGATTCTTAAAATCTTCAAATCTGTTGAAAGATTCATCTTTAGTCTTCAAAAAATAAATCCAAGTTTTACGAGAACAATCATCAATAAAAATGATATAGTAAAGACAACCATTCATAGATGGAGCAGTCATAGATCCACAAAGATCAGAATGAATAAGATCTAAAATGCCATTAGTTTTTCTATTGCTGTGAGGGTAAGCTTTCTTTGTATTCTTACCGAGAGCACAGCCTCTACAAACGCTATCATGCTCAAATGAAAACACTGGCATACCTTTTACCATCTTTTGCAAACCTGGAAGCGCGTTGTAGTTGAGATGTCCAAGCCTTATGTGCCAAAGCTCGCAGGGGTTTATCATCTCGTGAGTTAATGCTTGAACAACTTGACCTATGATTTTGTAAAGTCCACTCTCACGACTTCTGATAGTCATGCCAGAGCTCAAATCTCCATTTGAGGGCCACATGAGAGCCTTCCCTTTGGTGAAGGCTATTTTCCCTTTGGTGAAGGCTATTGAGTATCCTTTGCTTTCTAACACTGCAACTGAGATGAGATTTTTCTTTAAACCAGGAACATAAAGAATTTCATCAATATGAAATACATTACCTGATTGAAGCTGAAATGAAGCAGATCCAAACCCTTTTATGTCATATGTACCATCATCACCCAGTTCTACCTTTACATTGAACTTTTTATCCCGATAGTTTGCAAGATTATGTTTGAAGTCTGTCATGTGTTTGGAGGCACTGTTGTCCATTAACCAAACATCCTCTGACCTGGTTATAGTGCCAGAGAGAGCTGAGATGAGATAATATTATTTGTATAGTTCTTGCTATTTGGTGGCTACCCTGGTTCTTCTTCTTTGAGGTTCATGTTGAGGCTCTGCTTCTTCAGTGGCAACTGAGACGTGGAACTTACATTTTCTTCTCTACTGAGAGGGAGGGTTCCTGCAATCTTTTGCATAATGTCCTCGCTTATTGCAGTTAAAACATCTTACTTTAGATAAATGAGGATGAAGATGAGATAGCTTACCTTGGGGTTTCTTACCTTTGCCTTTGGGTTGAGGAAACTTCTTCCATCTCTTGGCTTTAGCTGAAAGGGCATGATCTCTTACAATTGAGTGTTCATTTCTACTTTTAAGTCTTCCTTCTTCTTCTAAGCAATCATGCCATAATCTCTCGAAGTTAGGTTGAGCTTCTCTTCCGTTGACTGAAGCAAGAAAGATTCCCCATGACTGGGGGAGTCCATCAACTGCAGTTTGTACAAAGTCATCATCATCCACGGCAACTCCTATTGTTGTAAGTTGATCTCTGGTTTGAGCAATCTTGGAGAAGAAGGCAGCGATGGTTTCATCATTTCCCATCCTTAATGTACGTAGTTGTTTCTTCAATATTCTCTTCTGAGTTGGAGCCTTCTTTACGTAGAGATTTGCTAGGGCATCAAAGCATTCTTTTGCAGTCCTTAGATGACCAATGATGGGCATCATGTTGTCCTTAACTGAGTCAAAAATGACTCTTTTAGCTTTGGCATGTCTCTTCTTGTATGTTGCCCTACCAGTATTTGAAGTGGGTTCTTATATTACCCTGGTAACCAACTCATCCAAGTCACCCTCTTATAAGATGTTGAGTATCCTACACTTCCAAGCATTGAAGTTGGAGGCCCATTCAAGCCTATCTTCTGCTTTGACTGAAGATGAGGCCATGCTAAGTTCTAGATCAGTTTATGAAAATGATTTACTGTTGATCTGCAAAACAAACCCTAAGAAGTGGATCAACGCAGGCTCAAGTCTGCAATTCTTGAGCTCTTTTCACACCCTAAGCTCTGAAACCATGTTAGAATTAGGAAAAAAAATTTAAAAACAAAATGCTTTTAAAAATTATGTTTACTAGATCATCAGCATATATGAGAAAAGATATAAACAGATCTGAACACAAACAAAATTTCTGACTGTAAAAAAACTTTTAGCTTACCTCCTGATCAATGAATGATGTACTTGTCACATGTGTGGATGTAGAGCTCTAGAATATGCTCAGAAATTGTTTTAGGTTCATGGATCAAACCTCTCGGGTTTGATCTCTGTCATATGGACTGAAAGGACAGTTTTGCCAAAGATATAGACCCCCAAAAGATGTTGTCCACAATTTGAGACAGCAAGAGCACCACAACAGAAAACAACAGGTTCTCCAAGACTGAAACAGCAAACCCTCCATAACTGAAACAACAAACCCTCCACAGAAAAGAAGACAACACAGGATAAATCTGGACATCAAGTAGAAACCCCCACAGGAGCCCTAACAGCCTTAGCGGCAACCTAGAAGAGAACCACAGATCTCACCCACCAACTGGCAGCTCAGAAAAAAGGGGCCGCGACACCTGTATATAGGTCTGTGGCTCTTGAGGACAAATCTGACAACCAAAGGAGGCACCTCAGCTCAGATAGAAAGGTCCAACAGCCAAGGAGGCATCAACAACACTTCATACACCAGCAGATAGAAGATGAAGCTAACAACACCAAGATCAAGCAGACAACTCAGATATGAAACTGATACACCAAAAGGAGAGGTCGCACCACACAAGGAGAGAGTAACTGAGGTAGCCGCAACAAAGAGAGAGTGAGTGTGTGTGTATGTAATCAAATGCTAGAGGGTAGGGTTCTTTTTATAGCTAGGGAAAGGGGTTAGGGCTAGCATAAAAATAATTAAATATTGACAATTAATTAATATAAATATTAATTAAATGTCAATTAATATTAATGTAAATTATAAAAACCCCAATCACATAAAACAAAAGGGAAAGCAAGACAACAAGGGGGAACCTTTTTAAGAAAAAGTCAAGGGGGGCTCCATAATGGCAAAATATGTCCACATGAGTCTCATAATGACCTATAAACTTTATCCTCACTGCATAAGAGGGTACATCAACAATGTGGTCATGTCCATCTTTCATAGGCACTCCTTGGTCTCATGGACCATCCCGGGAAAGAGGAAGAAGATCACACATCAACACATCTTGGTATTTCACCAAGATCTACCTGGTCAAAGACCACTTGCCCCAGAACACATCTGGGGGCCCTAGAACACATCTAGGGTCTTATCCACCAAGGTACAAGACCAAGGATCAACCCATGCATTAAGCTAGGGTTCCCTGAAACACATCCAGGAGCCCTAGAACACATCTAGGGACTTATATCAACCACCAAGGAACACATCCAAGGATCAATCCAAGCACTGGGCAAGGATTACCTGGAACACATCCAGGGGCCCTATAACACATCTAGGGACTTACTGCTTGGTCCAAGACCAAGAACCCCAGTCATATACTGGGGGCCCTCACTAGGGTCTTTTTCCATGGCTCTCACTACTTGGTCTCATACCAAGAAACCCCAGGAGTGTACTGGGGGCCCTAGTCCTCAGCTAGGGTCTTATGCCATCCTCCAGGAGAATGGCTCTTGCAGCTACACTAATTTCAACAAATTGTCATGTACTTTGTATCACTTTTCAGACCTTAATCACCCAAGTGATCATAAATGGATACAAACTTCTCAAAATGACAACCATATCACATTGGTAATTGTATGGGATAATAGTTGATAAAAAGCCTCCAGCGCAACATAGACAGTATCATTTTCCCATTGTCTCATGGTCTTCTTATTCTTTCGGGTGATTCTTATTCCTTTATGCACTTCCATATACATATTGGATTTACTAACAGAGGATATTTTATTAGAACATGTATTTACAATTTTATGCTTCTTTTCACTGACTTATAGCAAAAGGTAGTAAATCTTCGGTCCACCATTTATAGCCAAATGTAATCATCAAAGTGTCATTTATTAGATGGCATCATTACCTCAGTTGCCGATTCAATATCCAATTAGCAGGTTAATATTCACATAAGTTTAGGATATACATTACTTGTCACTACGAATCAACTGTGCTTGAGGAGTTGAATGTCTAATTTGAATGATGTACTGGGCACCTCCCATAGACCTCAAGTTCTACATGTCTGCACACTTCAACAACTCTCTTTGGTGGCTTATATTTAGTACGACAAAAAATGGCTTGTTTGCTTTCGGCGTTACTTTAAGAGTATTTACACCATGTTTGGGGGTGCTTCATGAGATTTGGAGTACATGGTGTATGATTAGCTCTTGGATAGTCCGTGATGGATTTGTACATTGGACATGGCTTACTGCCCTCTTCAGTGGCTGATTGCCCTCAGTTGGATGTGATAATTTGGTAGTTCGGAAGGTGTCTCAGCTAAGCCTGTGTCCAAGGCTCGCTGATGGACATAATTAATTACCCAGATCAGCTTTATTAATTTTATCCCAAGTTAGGAAAAGTATAAAAGTCAATTAAATGACTTTTATTGACTTTTCACTTAGATTTCTGAAAAGCGACTTTTTCATAAATTAATAATTCACTAAAGTGAATTTATGGAGGCCTCTAGAAGACTCAAGAAAAGGTGAGTTAGAGTGATAAATGTGAAATTTCAAGCTTAGATTCAGAATGCAATGTACTTTTATTTTTCTTCAATATAATGAGCAGATCTGAAAACTTAAATTTTAAATAATGCGGAAACTGAAAGCTGTAAAACAGAAGTAGACATTGCACACAAATGGAGTCACACAATAACACAGGAATTTATCCTGGGGAAACCCAAAGAGGGAGAAAACCCCAGCAAACAATCTTCCTTATCAGCAAAAATAAATGAATGATTAATATGATTACAATATCACCATGAGAATGTGCTTCTGAGATTTCCAGTATGCGAGTGCCCTGTTGTGTTGCCCGCAAAAATATATATCTGTTGCCTGCAAGATATGTATATGCTGCCTGCTAAAATATATATCAGCTCCCTGCTAAAATATATATCAGTTGCCTGCAAAAGTATCCTTCTTCTCCTCTCTGATGCACTACATACAAAAGTGAATAATGAAGAGAGTAATTCTGTGTATATCCTGGGCGCAGAAGAGAGATGAGGGAACTCAGCTTAGGCGCAGAAGAGAGATGAGTGAACTCAGCTTAGAACTAGTTGCATTACAAGACAACTCGCCTTGAGACTTGACTTCTCAACTCAACTCGAATTGTAACTTGACAGGTAACTAGATATGCCAACTTGACATGCAACCTCGTACTTGTCAACTCAAACTTGCAACTAGACTTGTCACTCGACTTTTACACTTGAGTTCATTACTCGGATTCTTGAGTTAGACACTTGGACTTGACATGCAACCTTGACTTGTACACTTGAGTTCATAACTTGGATACATTTGAGTTCATAACTCGGATTCTTGAGTTAGACACTTGGACTTCACATGCAACCTTGACTTGTACACTTTAGTTCATAACTCAGCTACACTTGAGTTCATAACTCGGATTTCACACTTTGGCAACTCGACATTCTTTGGCAACTCGTTATTTTCTCATGGTGGATAAAGTCACATGTGTCAACGCACTAAATCATCATAATTACATCATTTGCATAAGTGATAAGGAAGATTGTTTGTCACGTCAATCTAGCTCACAGGATTTATACATTCATCCTGTCTATTGCTAGATTTGCCTTGGCTTTTGCACTAAGCTCACAAGGCTGACCTTCACTTTTGCACATGGCTCACAAGGTTTTTGTCCTGACTTTTGTCCTGGCTCACAAGGCTTGTACGTTTTCCTTGACTCTTGCCATGACTTCACCAGACTATCTCTGGCAGCATCTCTTTCGTCCTCACTTTTGTCCTGGCTCACAAGGCTTGTACGTTGGCCTTGACTCTTGCCATGACTCACAAGACTGTTTAATCTCCAAGTCTCCCTGGCTAGCCTCAAGGTGGTTACTTAAGACCTCTTGTTGGAGAATACCTTCTGATGCTGCTATTTTCAACAATAAAAGGAGGTTGAGGGTGAAGGACTTAACACATTGTGTGTTGAGTTGATGAGTGAGGATGTTGGCCAAGGAAGAGGAAGTCGATTCTATAGAGTGAGGAAGGGTGACTTAGGAACGGAGGAAGTGAGATGAGTACAGGTTGTTCTAGCAGAGTCAGAGGCCAAAAAAGCAAGGTCGATTTTTCAGGGCCGAAAAAGCTAGGCCGAGAAAGTAGGGTCGATTTTTCAGGGCCAAAAAGGCAATGCCGAAAAAGCGGGGCCGATTTTTCAATGCCAAAAAGCAGGCGGATTTTGATGAGCTATAAGAAATTTCTGAATTTTTTGTTGTTGTAAATTAATTCTTCTAAAGCCAATAAAGCCCCTCCTTTGCTAGTTTTCGCCAGACTACGGTTTCCAGGGTATTTTTGGTGTCTTCCTATTTTATGTGCTTGGTTTCTATTTGCTTCTACTGTTCATTTTAAGTTAAATAACTCGGCTATAAATTTAATGCATGATTTTCAAAAGTTATATCAACATAAATAAATTTTTGGGTAAAGAAAAATCATTGGCATTTTATTTTTGTTTGTCGAGTTTAAAGGAAATTAACATGGTATCAGAGCACAGCCTCTTAATACAAAAGGAACCAAGTCCATTTGTTGTGCAAACCAGGTGTAAATCGGCAAGGGGGTCGAGTTACCAGAGAGGGCGTGTGAGTCAGAGCAGCTAACATTATGGCCAATGTAGGTTTGAGATTCGAAGATAGGTTGGAGGGAGCTTCAAATTTCAATCCTTGACGGAAGCGAATTGGTTTGTTGCTAGAGGAACAAGGTTTTTGGGAGTTTGTTGAAGGGTCAGTAGTACTTCCAGCACAACAACCAACTCATCTCATAGAGATGTGAAGTCTAGGCGAATAATTATTGATGGAGTCAAAGACCACATCATTCCCCATCTGTCTGGTAAGAAGACAACTAAGGATATGTGAGAGGCCCTAGTTAAATTGTACCAATCAGATAACCAGAGCAGGAAGATGTTGCTCAGGGAAAAACTCAAAAGCACAAAGATGGCCAGGGGAGAGTCCGTTGTTACATATCTCACCAAGTTCACTCAGATCAGAGATGAACTGGCAACTGTTGAGGAGACCACAGATGAGAGAGAGTTGGTGAGGACGGCCTTGAATGGCTTCACCAAACAGTGGGATGTATCTGTTAGAGGAGTTGTAGCATGGGAGAAACTCCCCGATTGGGAGAGGTTATGGGACAACTTCACCCAGGAGGAGCTAGGAGTTGGTACCTCACAGGTTAGGCAGCTAAAGAGTGAAGCTGAGGAGAATCTTTCCTTAGCTGGAAAGGGCAAGTTTAGAGGAAAGAAGGGCCCTAGTGGGGGTCAAACCTCTAAGGGAGAAAAGAAAAGGGACTTCAACAAGATAAAGTGTGGCAACAACCAGGCGAGATCTTCGTCGGACAGGGGAAGTATGCAGTTGAGATACTGAGGAAGTTCGAGATGATGGATTGTAAGTCCATGACTACAACTATGGTCACCAATCTGAAGAAGTTGGGGGCTTCGGATTTAGATTTGGTGAATCCTACGATGTATAGGCAGTTGATTGGTTCGTTGATGTATCTAGTCAACACCAAGCCAAATATTTACTTTGTTGTCAACACCTTGAGCCAGTTCATGGTTGAGCCAAGGCAGGTGCATTGGGTAGCAACGAAGCATGTGCTTAGGTACCTTCAGGGTACAGTTGGATTTGGTCTAAGATATGTCAAAGGTGATGGAGTGACGCTGCATGGATATTCAGACTCAGATTGGGCAAGTAGTGCAGTGGATAAAAAGAACACTTATGGTGGTAGCTTCAACCTGGGATCAGCAGTGGTTTCTTAGTTCAACAGGAAACAGACTTCCATGGCACTCAATTCAGTAGAGGCAGAGTATATGGCAACTAGTTTAGCAAGTTGTGAGGCTATTTGGCTTCGCAAGCTTCTTGCAGGGTCATTTGTTCAGGTGTTGGAGCTTACCATGATTTACTGCGACAATCAGAATTGTATCAAACTCTTGAAGGATCCAGTGTTTCATGAAAAGTCGAAACACATTGAGATCAGATACCACTTCATTAGAGACAGGGTGTAAAAGGGAGTTGTGAAACTCCTGTACATTTCCACGGATGAGGATATTGGAGATATTCTCACCAAACCCCTAGTGAAGGGGAAGTTTTTATTCTTCAGAGACAAGCTAGGAGTGGTGGAGAATACCTCCCTCACTAAGAGGGAGTGTTGATGTTTTTGTAGCATCGGGGAGGTATTCTCACATTGGCCTTAGTGTCGGGCATGTGGGAATCTTTGTTAGCACTCACATTGCATTTTTATTTTGTGAAAACCCCTTTTATGTAGAGTTGGGGCTTGGCACCTACTTGGAGGAATAAACAATTCTAATTTAATGTTGAGTTTAGAAGGGGCTCCTAAATTCATTACTGACTCCTATAAAAGGAGAGGCAAGTGAGGAGGCGCCACACATCTTATTTTGTCATTATGGTGTTGGCATGAATGAGTGAACACTCTTGCCAAGAGGATTGAGAAGGCAAATTTCAGCAAGGAAATTCTTCAGTTGGGCAAATTTGATCAAGGGTTTTTGGTCTTTCTTTCTCAGTTTTCCAGCCAAGGAAGAGAAGCCACACGTGTGAGGAGAGAGGAGGAAGAGGTCGCACATGTGGAGCCATATAGTTCGTACAGCAAGTCGTACCACACGTGCAACCATACAGCAGCAGAACAGCCACACGTACAGATCGTACAGCGCATTTATTGTTAAAGTTTATGTTATTATTAGGTTGCTTTCAATTTACTAGATAACAATAGCATAGACAGGATCACTGAGAGAAACACAATCACAAGAGTACACAAGCATTTATCCTAGGAAACCCACATGGGGAAGAAAAGCCAGCAAAACTTCCTTAATATAGATAGCCAATACAATGCCAAGATAATGAACCAGACAACAGAGAATATCCAACACTGAGCAACACGCCTCTCTCTCTTCCTTCTTCCAGCAATCGACAACTACAACTTCCTTCAAAACTTGGGCACTAGATGAGTGAGCTAAGTGTGTGTTCAAATGAGGCGCTGGCCTCTCTTATTTATACAATTCTGGCACGTGTGGAAGTGTCTCTTCACTAGCAGGGCCGACTTCTTCTTCTGGGTGGTTATAACCACCTTTAATATATTCTGGGGCCAACTTCTTATTTAGCCTATTACAATTAAGGTTTAACCAATCCGCAAAAGGGGATTTGGTCAATTACAATGACAGACATGATCAATCCACAAAAGGGGATTGATCTAATCAATAATAAATATATTTTATCTTTATCCACAAAAGGGGATAAGAATATTCTTTGCAGTTACACAATATTTTAACATTTATTGCAGGTCATATGACACACATGCGAGCTATACATCTGCAAAGACAGCCCACACATGTGAGCCGCACGTACGGACTGCAAGGTGATGTCAACAGTCATACATGTGACTCAACTAGGGTTTACAGCAAATTTGTAAGTTGAAAATTTTTCTGGAATTTTGCTTAAGTTATAATTTTGTTGAGAGAACTGGTCTTTGTCCTCGGGATTCTCAATCTGAAAATTTTACTAGATAAAATGTGTCTCTCTTGTGCATGGATGATTTCTCTCTGATCTTTGTGCTGCTACTATAATTTTCTATCATAATTTCAGTGTAAAATCACTCGGTAATAACAGCCCTAGTTCATTGTTTGAGGTCACTTGGAAGTAGTTTTCAGATCCGAAATTGAATGCATTGAATGCTTAAAAATTCACAATGTTGGATCCTCATCCATCACTAAAACGAGGGAAGTGCATTTCCTAGGTGACAATGGCAATTAATTCCAATTGTTACGCAAGTTTAGCATCTTGTGAAGGCCTTGCACACGTGTGAGGAGAGAGGAGGAAGAGGATGCATGTGTGGAGCCATATAGTCCGTACAGCAAGTCGTACCACACGTGCAACCATACAGCAGCAAAATAGCCACACGTGTTGATCGTACAGCGCATTTATTGTAGGTCATACGACACATGCGAGCCATACAACTACAGAGACAGCCCCCACATGTGAGCCGGAACGTGCGCATTGCAAGGTGGCGTCAGCAGTCGTACAGGTGACTTGGCTAGGGTTTACAACAAATTTGTAAGTTGAAAGATTTTCTAGAATTTTGCTGAAGTTGTAATTTTGCTGAGAGGATTGGTTTTTGTCCTCAGGATTCTTAATCTAAAAAATTTACTAGATAAAATTTGTCTCTCTTGTGCATGGATGATCTCTCTGATCTTTGTGCTTCCACTATAATTTTATGTCATAATTTCAGTGTAAAATTACTCAGTTATAACAGTCCTAGTTCATTGTTTGAGGTCACTTGGAAGTAGTTTTCAAATTTGAAATTGAATGCATTGAATGCTTAAAAATTCACAGTGTTGGATCTGTTGATATTATGGTCGTTGCGAGAGATATTAACCTCCACATGTAACCTTTGACGAGACTAGAATATTCCGAGAAGCAAGAGAAACCCTAAAACGTTGGATAATAACCCTAGAAGACAAGTCGGCGCAAGAGAATAATTAATATTGAGTTATTAGTCTCCAGGAACAGAAGTTGGCCCAGTTAGGTCACTTGGAGGACTATAAATAGAGGGCATTGGAGCTCATTTGTCACTCACTCACAATTGCATAAGACTAGTGGTGCGCAAGTTTGGAGAGGGAGTGCAATTGCAACTGCTGCAACTGGGTTTTTGGCTTTTGGTTGGACTTGGTCTCTTGGTTATGGTTTGGACTTTCTGCTTGGTTTCTGGTTATTCTTGCTTGGTGCGCTACTCTTGGAGAAAGGTGATCTAGCCTTGGTTGGCTATTGTTTTGCTACCGGAATTATTCTGTCGGGAGTGGTCTTTGTGCTTATGGTTGGGTGACAATATTGCTATATTGTCTATGGAAAAACAAGCACATCTTTTTGTTTCTAACAGGTTATGGGCCCACACTATCTTAAGACAGTCTAACCACTGGAAGATAGATTGGAAGTTATTTGTTAAGCTCGTTGTGGCACCAATTACAACTGCAGCTAGGTTTTCTGATTATGCAGCTGCAACAAACCCTAACCCTTGTATTCGGGCACTTATGATGAAACGTTTACCTAATTCCTTGACATCCTAGTGCACCCTAGCCTAGCAAACCTCTTGGTACTCTCAGCTAGCAAAAATATCAGGTTTGATTTTTGGTCAAAGTTGAAATTTTAGCGTTTCTAGCTTGTTCTAATCATTGAATCTTCTAATCTCTTCTTGTCAAGATGGTATCTAGTTTCAGATTGGAAGACAAGCTAAACGATGCTACAAGGTTTCAAAGGTATGCACTTGTATATGCTATCTAGGTTATATCATCTAGCAAAACATGAGTGTGTTTGCAGAAAAAGTATCAGAAACCTTGTCCAAGTTGTAATCTTGGATTCAGTGCATTCAAAGGAACAGGCGCACCCTCCATAGCAGTTGAGACTTCAGGTTCCAGGTTTGATTAAATTGTTAAGATTCAAATTTGTGTATATCAAGGGTGATAGTTGCTACAGTTCAAATTGTGAACGCAGTGTTTGAAAGATTATATTATTGCTAGGTATAATGAATACTCGACTGCATATGAATACTATTGATATAGATGCTTATTGTACTTGTTCACAAGTTGAACTAACATCTCTAGATAGATATTTCTTGTTTGCTCTTGTTATTCTTGTTCCGGGCAGGTACCCTTGTGAAATATGTTTGATGAACAATCCTTGCAGAAGTTGTCATAGAAGAAGTTTATAAGGATGACACAACTGTGAGATGGGCAGCAATCAGAATAGATAGAAACAAACTTAAAGAGACTCGGAGGAGTCAGACTCGAAGGAAGTCAGGAATCAAAAAGAAAACAAAATAGGCTTGTGACACTTTGCAGAAAGCAAAGAGAGATGCAATAGATGGAAGCATGGACTCTCTCAGATGGAGGGAGTTGATCACAGAATTCCAAAAGAAGAGCATGCATATTGCTCATTCAGGCATGAAGTTGTGATTAGGAGGGAGCTAATCCCCAACGATATGATACATTGAAGAAGAATCCATAAAGACTACGAAGTATCTATCCATGTTCTTCATTGGAAGTAGCAGCCATGATAAGCAGCACGTGTTCAACTTGACTCTAGAAGAAGTCTTCTTCGAAAAGAAGCCTTGAATATCCTTGGCTATCCATCTACATTTATGTTCCTATGACGAAAGGTTGGAGCCTTCAGAAAAGAAGGGCAGGTAATCTATAGAAGATTCCATGGACTCCAACATTGAAGAAAAACATGAGGAAGAACATGAAGATTCCAAGAAAGAAAGAAAAAGTCAAAACAACCAATTGAACCAGTTTGAATCCACTAGAAGCAGTCAAGCAGAAGAAATGGAAGGAAGTTGTGATGAAGAACAATGTATGTGAGAAATTGTGAAAAAGACTTAAGCATCGATAGATACAAGGCAAGACTTAGGGCTAGACGGTTCTCCCAGAAGAAGGGAGAAGACTATGATGATAGCTTGTTCCAGTAACCAGGCATACGTCTACTTGAGCCATTATATCTCCTGCAGTATCCATGGGTTGGAGTTTACATCAGATGAATGTAAAGACCGTTCTTCTCAACAAAGTAATTGAAGAAGAAGTGTATGTAGAGCAACCTCAAGGTTTTGAGGTATACCAAAGAGAGACCCTTGTATGCAAATGGAAGAAGACCTTGTATGGATTCAAGCAAACTTGGTAGTTGCAGGAGGTATTAACCTCTACGTGTAACCTTTGACGAGACTAGAGTATTCTAGGAAGCAAGAGAAACCCTAAAACATTGGATAATAACCCTAGAAGACAAGTCATCTCAAGAGAATATTTAATATTTAATTAATAGCCTCCAGAAAGAGAAGTCACCCCAATCAAGTGAGATGGAGCTTTATAAATAGAGGGCGCTAGAGCTCATTTGACACTTACTCCTGCATAAAATTAGTGGTGCACAAGTTTGAAGAGGAAGTGCATTTGCAACTGCTGCAACTCGGATTTTGGCTTTTGGTTGGACTTGGTCTCTTGGTTATGGTTTGGACTTTTTGCTTGGTTTCTGGTTATTCTTTCTTGGTGCGCTATCCTTGGAGAAAGGTGCGCTAGCCTTGGTTGGCTATTGGTCTGCTACCAGAATTATTTTGTCTGTCAAGGTTAAGGTGCCCGGAGGTGGCCTTTGTGTCTATGGTTGGGTTACAATATTTCTATATTGTCTACTTATGGAAAAACGACCACATTTCTTTCATTCTAACAAGTTATGGGCCCACACTACCTTCAGACAGTCTAACCATTGGAAGATAGATTGGAAAGTTATTTTTTAAGCTCGTTGTGGCACCAGCTACAGCTGCAGCTAGGTTTTCTGATTATGCAGCTGCAACAAACCCTAACCCTTATGTTCGAGCACTTATGATGAAACATTTGATCTAATTCCTTAACATCCTAGTGCACCCTAGCCTAGCGCACCTCTTGGTACTCTCAACTAGCAAAAATGTCGGGTTTAAATTTTTGGTCAAAGACAAAGTTTGACTTGTCAAGGTCAAAGGTTGAGTGGTCAAAGTCAAAGGTTGACTTCTAGTCAAATTGATTTTGTGGTCAAAGTTGAAATTTTAGAGTTTTTAGCTTGTTCTAATCATTGAATCTTTTGATTGAATTTATAATCTCTTCTTGTCAAGATGGTATCTAGTTTCAGATTTTAAGAGACACCGGACGATGCTACAAGGTTTCAAAGGTATGCACTTGTATATGTTATCTAAGTTATATCATCTAGCAAAACATGAGTGTGTTTGCAGGGAAAGTACTAGAGATCTTGTCCAAGTTGTAATCTTGGATTCAGTGCATTCAGAAGAATAAGCGCACCATCCATAGCAAGTGAGACTTCAGGTTCCAGGTTTGATTAAATTGTTAAAATTTATATATATATCAAGGGTGATAGTTGCAACATTACAAATTGTGAAAGAAATATTTGAAAGATTCTAGTATTGTTAGGTGCAATGAATACTTGACTGCATATGAATACTATTGATATAGATGCTTATTGTACTTGTTCGCAAAATGAACTAACGTCTCCTCTAGATAGATATTTCTTGTTTGCTCTTGTTGTTCTTGTTCTGGGCAGGTACCCTTATGATGAACAATCCTTGCGAAAGTTGTCATAGAAGAAGTTTTTTAGGATGACTCAACTGCCAGATGCGCAGCAATCAAAACAGATAGAAACAAACTTAAACAGACTTAGAGGAGTCAGACTCGAAGGAAGTCGGAAATCAAAAGGAAACTAGAACAGGCTTGTGAAACGTTGCAGAAAGCAAAAGAGAGATGCAACAGACGAAAGCATGGACTCTCTCAAATGGAGGGAGTTGATCATAGAATTCCAAAAGAAGAGCATGCATATTGCTCATTCAGTCATGAAGTTGGGATTAGGAGGGAGCTAATCCCCAACAATATGATCCATTGAAGAATCTATGAATACCATGAAGTATTTGTACATGTTTTTCATTGGAAGTAGCAGCCATGATAAGCAGCACGTGTTCAGCTTGACTCAAGAAGAAGTCTTCTTCGAAAAGAAGCCTTCAATATCCTTGGTTGTGTTGATGATTACATCTACGTTAGACACCCTCCAGAACACAGACTGAGTGAGTCGACCTGAGAGAGAGCCCATGAGTTGGGTGTGCCCATGAGATGGGTGTGTGGTTCCTATATGAAACAGAACTTGAACGTTGTGCTGACCTCCTCTGTGCAAAGAGTTGAGATGATACTCCAGATGATTCTCATGTGTAACGCAGTGAGAAAGAAGATCTGTTGAGTTGCATGTGCTTGTGGCTGAGCACAAGTGAACGTGTGGAAAAGCCCATGAGTTGGGTGCATCGTTCTGAGACAGAGATGAAACGATGTATTAGCCTCCTCTGGGCAAAGAGTTGAGATGATATGATACTCCAAATGATTCTCTTGTATAATGCAGTGAGAAAGAAGATCTGTTGAGTTGGACATGTCTGTGGCTGAGCATAGGTGAACACGATCCTAGTGGTTGAGCACTAGTGAGTGCAGTTCTCCTGTGAGACGCAGTGAAATAGAGATGTGCACATCCCTGTGGCTGAGCACAAATGGATGTGCCCCTAGTGGTTGAGCACTAGTGGGTGTATGAGCTCCCTTGCTATATTGTACAAGAGTCAGACTTACCTGTAACCCTATTTGTGATGTAAAGGGTACAGGTCAACCCCACCATAAAGTGAAAGATAATTAATGTAAAAGATAATTAATATGGAAATTATTAATTATATTTTAAGTTATTGAGGTCGGCCTTGTTGTGCCAATAGACACTATTGTTGATAGGTTCAGTCTAATATAAATAAAGGTAAATTCCCCATTGAGGAATTATATCACAAGTGTGAGTTTGGAAATTTCAGCAAACACTTGTTCTTGGGAAAAGTGCGCACCTCTCTTGGGCGCTAGTCCTCTAGGGTTTGTGAGAACCCTTTTGTGTGCTAGGTCTTTATGGTGGTAGAGGTATTTCTCTTGAAGAATATAGCAAAGGATTGGCTGGGTTTTCTTCCCTTGTTTAGAAGGGTTTCCCAAGATACTTCTTGTAAAATTTTCAAACCCCAACCCGGTTTCAAGTCTCACTGAGACACATAGTTAAATGCCCAACCCACATTGCACATTTATTACTACAAATTAGTAAGCATGTAATTAAATCCTCAGAACTTAAACACAAGAAGTCTGCTACAACACTTTAACCAGAAATAAATCACATACAGAAAATTCAATACTGAGATTTGGTCTACAAATTCAGACCCTGGAAAAACCCACAAAGGGGAAAACCAGTGAGAGAGGGGAGGCTTTTATTATTCAGAGAAATGAGAGATATTTACAGCAGTCATCTTTAGTAATTAATACACAAACTTATCTCGTTTTCCGTGCATAACCTCAGCATAGAAAATAGTGCCAAAATTGCTCCTCGATTTATGTGCCCAGAAATCCATACAATACGATCTCACTGTTGTTGTTGTACTTTGCCTCGATTTCTATACTCATAAATCTGTACAATATGGACTCACTGCTACACTGTATTTTGCATCGATTTTTGTGCTCAGAAACTGCCTTGGAATTCATGCCACAATCTGCTCATGCGGTCTCTCTCCCAACTCGACTCTCTCAAGCTCTTGCTCTCTCAAACTCTAGGAAAGGGCTCCTTAATCTCTAAGTAGACTTGGTGGAGGAAACTGAAGAGTCGTGACTTTTTATTTTCCCTCACAAAATTCCAAAAGTCACATTTAATTTTATCTCTCATAAAATTAATTTCTAGAGACCTCTTTTGGACACTTTCTCACCCCTAGGCACCTAGGTGATGAGAAACACTTGTCCTTGGTACTTTTATTTAATTAATTTAACACTTCCTCTTACCGAGGAAAGTGTTCATCACCACCCCAAGCTTATCTCTGAAAGGCACAAACTTTCCTTTCCCCAAAGATTTTGTGAGGATGTCCGCCATCTGCTCATCGGTGGAAACATATTGTAGCTCAACTGCTCCTCTCTGAACATGGTCCCAGATGAAGTGATATCTAATCTCAATGTGTTTAGACCTGTCATGGAAAACTAGATTCTCAGAGAGTTTAATGCAACTCTGATTGTCACAGTAGATCATTGTGGGTCTCATCTCCACGCCAAATAATCCAACTAGCAACTTGTGAAGCCAAATGGCCTCACAACTAGCCTGACAGGCTGCCATGTACTCGACCTCAATAGAACTGAAAGCCACTGACTTTTGCTTCCGACTGAACCAAGACACCATTGTTGAGCCCAATCCAAAGCAACCTGAGGTACTCTTCCTGTCACTGACACATCCTACCCAATCTGAATCTGAATAACCAATCAACTGAACTCCATCCCCTCTCTCATAGTTCAGGCCAAAATCCATCGTACCCTTAAGGTACCTGAACACATGTTTTGTTGCAATCCAATGTACTCTTCGAGGCTCCACCATAAACTAACTAAGAGAGTTAACAGCAAAACAAAGATCTGGTCTTGTGTTGACCAGATACATCAGCGAACCAATCAACTGACGATACAACGTGGGATCAACCAACTTTGTCTCAGAAGAATGTAACTTCTTCCAGTTGGTTGTCATTGGTGTGGACATGGGTCTACAATCCTCCATCTGGAATCTCCTTAGAATCTCATCCGCATATCTACCCTGTCCGAGAAAGATATGTCCATCCTCCTGCCAAACCTCCAACTCCAAGAAGTAGTGCATCAACCCAATTTCTTTCATCTCGAATTATGAAGCAAGGCTCTCCTTGCAACCAGCTATGAGTCTCTCAGCCCCTGTAATAAAGAGATCATCCACATATAGTGCAAGAATGAGACGATCACCTCCAACCACAATGAAGTATAGGTTGGGATCCGCCTCATTCTTCACAAAACCCATCTGCTGCAAGTATGTGTCTATCCTGGAGTACCAAGCTCTAGGAGCTTGCTTCAGCCCATACAAGGCCTTCTTCAGTCTACATACATGAGAATCACTCCCATGCACCTCAAATCCACGTGGTTGCTTAATATAAACCTCCTCCTCAATGAGACCATTCAGAAATGCGGTCTTCACATCCATCTGATGGATTTTCCAACCCATCTCTGCTGCAATGGAGATCACTGCACTGATCGAGGTGTATCTAGCTACTGGAGCAAAGGTCTCATCATAATCAACTCCCTCTACCTATGAGAAGCCCTGAGCCACGAACCAAGCCTTGTACTTCTCAATGTTGCCACTAGCATCATACATGATTTTGTACAACCACTTGGAAATCACCACTGACTTCCCTTCAGGTCTAGGATTTTTCATGATGGAATTGTACTCTTCCATCATGGCATCTCTCCAAACCTCCCGATCAACTACCTCCTCAAAGGTGGAAGGCTCAGACTTTCTGATGCTGCTCACCATCGCAAGATAGCTTCAAAACCTCTCTGGAGGTTTACTCTCCCTCACAGCCTCCTAGGAATCCCCACTAAACCCTCTGCCTCCCTAAAAGTGTCTTGAAGCCACTTGGGCTTCCTCCTCTCTGAAGTAGTGTCTCGTGGAGGGGACTCTCCCTGCTCAACCCCATCACCTGAAGACTGTGAAACTGAAGTAGAATCTGGAGAACTCAATCCTGAAACCAGTGGACCAGTAACCTGTGATCTTGACATATGTGGCCATGTAACCTGTGGTCCAATCGTCACTGAAACTGGTGGACCTGAACTCTGTGTCACTGAAGTCTGTTGTGGACTCACCTGAATCTGAGGTGATGACTGTTCACCCCTCTCAGTCCCTCGTGACTTCCTAAAGGCTCCATCCTCCTCAAATCTCACATCCCTTCTCAAAATTGTCTTCCTCAAGGAAGGGATGTATATACGGAAAGCCTTTGAAGTCTCGCTATACCCAACAAAGATCCTCTTCCCTGTTGTGGGTTCTAGCTTTGTCCTCTTCTCAGAAGGGACATGTGAATATGTAAGGCACCCAAAAATCCTAAAGTGCCCAACATTAGGCTTCTTCCCAGAGAAAGCCTCCTCAAGAGTCTTATCCCCCAAGACTCTGTGTGGACTCCTATTCTGCAGATAAACTGCAGTGTTGCAAGCCTCAGCCCAAAGAAAAAGTGGTAGTCCCTAATCATGTAACATGGCTCTCGCAGCCCCAACAATAGCCCTGTTATTCCGCTCAACCACCCCATTCCACTGAGGGGTGTATGGAACAGTCAACTCTCTCTTGATGCCTTCTCGGGCACAAAAGTCTCTAAACTCATTGGAGGTATACTCACCCCCATTATCAGATCTCAACACTCTGATTTTCCTCCCGGTCTGGTTCTCCACAAGAGATTTGAACTCTTGGAACCGCTAGAAGACATGTCCTTTGGTCTTCATGAAGAAAATCCAAGACTTTCGTGAGAAGTCATCAATGAAAGAGACATAATACAAGAACCCAGTCAAAGATGCAAAAGACATAGGACCACACACATCAGTATGAATTAGATCAATGATACCAACTGCTCCACTATCACTGCTTGGAAAAGCAGTCTTGGTGTACTTCCCAAGAGCACACCCCTTGCACACCTCCTTATGCTCTGCACTGAACTCTGGCACTCCAGACACAATCTCTCTCAAGATCCTCAGTGCCCCATGATGCAAGTGGGCCATCCTCCTATTCCATAACTCACAAAGGTCACTGGTGTTGGTGCCATGAAACAATGCTCTCGAACG
Source organism: Picea engelmannii (assembly GCA_009831015.1). Classification (NCBI taxonomy): domain Eukaryota; kingdom Viridiplantae; phylum Streptophyta; class Pinopsida; order Pinales; family Pinaceae; genus Picea; species Picea engelmannii. Next base: position 1,240,917 of record ML778869.1, on the reverse strand, counting down.
CTGAAACATGAGCTTGTACAACTTCTCATGTCGAATACCAATCACTTTGGCCGAAGTGACTGGAGATCCCTTAGGATACAAGACCACCTGCCCATCACGGAACAATACCTCATGCCCCCTATCCTCAAAAGTGGAATCGGCACCAAGTTCTTCTTCAGTCCCTGAACATATAGGACATCTCTCAAGAAAATGGGAGGTAGAGACTCCCTCTAAAATGATACAGTCCCACACCCAACTGCTCTAACCACTAAGTCATCTCTAAGTACCACCTCCTGGTCTCCAATCGCTGCAAACTTAGTAAAGTACTCACGAACTCCTATCATATGGCGGGAGGCACCATTGTCAATGTACCAAATACAAGTGGAAGATGCTCTAGATGAGAGGCAAGCAGTCAAAGAATACTCCTTCTCAAACCTGTGAGTAAACTCTTCCACCTCTACTGAAGCTGCAACCTGTTTCTTCTTCTTGTTAGGGCACTGTCCAGCATAGTGCCCAAACTGATGGCAAGCAAAGCACTTGACTTTGCTCGTGTCTTCCTTCCCTTCACCTTTCTGCTTGTTCCCTCCCTTGGAACCCTTCTTGGACCTGCTCTTGCCTTCAGCTGCAAGAGCCACATTCTCCTCCTCATTACCAATGGATGAACTACCAAGCACATATCCTCTCCGAGTTTCCTCCTGAATGAAGTCATCCCAAAGATGAACCCACTTGGGAAGATTCTCCCTTGCCACAATGCCCTCCACGAAAACAGCCCATTGTTTGGTCACACCATTCAAAGTAGTCCTCACAAGTTCATTGTCAACAACAACCTCCACAACAACTCCAAGCTCGTCCCTTACTTGAGTAATTTTAGTAAGGTATGTGGTGACATTTTCAGCTTTGGTCATCTTGATGCCCTTAAGTTTCTCCCGCAACACCATCTTCCTATTTTCATTGGAACTCTGGTAAAGCTTGGTTAAGGAGTCCCACATCTCGTAGGCATTGGATTTCCCGGTCACATGTGGAATCACATGGTCCTTGATGGCATCAAGAATAATTCTTTTAGCCTTGATATTCTTCTTGGTGTAGGCTGCCAAAAGAGTAGCATCTGTAGGCACAGTCACAGAACTCGTTTGTGTGTTCTCCACAATATCCCACAACTCATTTTCCTGCAGTATCAGTGTGATTCTCTCCTTCCATGGGCTGAAATTAACAGCCCCATCCAATCTGTCCTCAACCCTCAAACTGATGGCCATGACCCTCTCAACTGAAATTCAAGTCTAACAAAAAAATCTGCCAGGTGAAGTACCTCCTCTTCTCAAAAAATTCTCTGACTTTAATGGCTGAAATATTTTTGTTCTTCTTCTCTAACCAACTCCGATACCATGTAAAATTTTCAGACTCCAACCCAGTTTCAAGTCTCATTGAGACACATAGTTAAATGCCCAACCCACATTGCACATTTATTACTACAAATTAGTAAGCATGAAATTAAATGCTTAGAACTGAAACACAGGAAATCTGCTACAACACTTTAACTAGAAATAAATCACACACAGAGATTTGGTCTACAAATTCAGACCCTGGAAAAACCCACAAAGGGAAAACCAGTGAGAGAGGGGAGGCTTTTATTATTCAAACAAATGAGAGATATTTACAACAGTCATCTTCAATAATTAATACACAAACTAATCTCGTTTTTCGTGCATTACCTCAGCATAGAAAATAGGGCCAAAATCGCTCATCGATTTCTCTGCCCAAAACTCCGTACAATACGGTCTCACTGCTGCTATACTTTGCTTCGATTTCTACACTCAAAAATCTGTACAATATGGTCTCATTGCTGCACTGTATTTTGCCTCGATTTCTATGCTCAGAAACTACCTTGGAATTCATGCCACAATCTGCTCATGTGGTCTCTCTCCCAGCTCGACTCTCTCAAGCTCTTGCTCTCTCAAACTCTAGGAATGAATGAATGAGGGCACCTTAGTCTCTAAGTAGACTTGGTGGAAGAAACTGAAGAGTCATGACTTTTCATTTTCCCTCGCAAAATTCCAAAAGTCCCATTTAATTTTATCTCTCATAAAATTAATTTCTAGAGACCTCTTTTGGACACTTTCTCACCCCTAGGCGCCTAGGTGATGAGAAACACTTGTCCTTGGTACTTTTATTTAATTAATTTAACACTTCTTGTGTACTTGTGCATGGTGTTTCTTCTTGTGATCTTGGTTGCTGCAACAAATTGTTTATGGTTTAAGTAAAATGCAAAAAAAATGGAATGAACTTCATGCTTAAGCCTAGCTTATTGAAAAATCAACATGGTATCAGAGCATAGGTCTTGAAGAACCCATTGCACAAGCATCTACCAGTCATCCTCTCATTTTTGCAGAACCGTACAGCCCTCCTAGGGTTTCCAGAAAATCTGTACGGCCCTCCTTTCTAAGGTGTTCCAGCCCTTAACACTTGGACATTGAGGCTAATCTTGGCATAGGAGAGTACGACCTCCTCCAGCGCACCTCCAGAGACTCTCAGAGTGAAATTCTGAGCATTTTGAGTTTTTGGCCCTAGGGTTTCTAGGGTTTCACAAATTTTCTGTAGATTTTTTGGTTTTAGGGTTTTTGCAGCTCATTGAAGGAACTTTTCAGCTCACCAATATTCATGTGACTCTCTTAAGGCTTATTGTTGGCAGTCATAAGCCCAACAAAACCTAAGGTTGCTAGCCTAGCCTAGCCATTAGGTTTTCTAGCCCAGTTGACAAGGGTTTGTGAAGAATCTAAAAATATGATGAACAGAATTATGTTGAAGATAAGCTTGATGGATCAAGCAACTTCAAGTTCCTAGAAGACAAGACTTCAGAGGAAGACTTATTGTGGGTGATACAAAAAGGTTTACCAGAGCAGCTATCGATGAATAGAAGGAAGATGACATCAAGACAAGGAAGACAATCTTATACTCAAGCTCTTACACTGAAGGGCCATAACAAGATGACAAAAGGTGACACCGTGACTACCTTCTTCATAAAGATGTCAGAGGACAGAGATCAGCCAGGTGCCATTGGAGAAATCATATCAGCACCCTCAGGCAGGTTAATAACAAAGGAAGATGGTTATACTTCAGACTTCTGAGGGAGTCAAAACTATTTGAGGAGGAAGAACAGAACCATCATTGAGGCAACCAATCAAATAATGCATGATCAGAATCTTTCTATGGTCCTGTGGGCAGAAGCATGCATGACACAGTTTATGTTTAGAACAAAAGTCCTCACCAGATTTTGAAGAACATAACTCTCGAAGAAGCCTTCACCGGAGTGAAGCCTGAGATTGAACACTTCGGGATATTTGGGTGCCCAGTGTATTTTCATGTACCCAAAGAGAAGAGGTCCAAGCTAGACCCTTCAGAGAGAAAGGATACATTTATGGGGTAACAGTGAATCTTCGAAGACATATCAGATCTACATTCATGGTCAGAGACAGAATGAGACAAACAGAGATATTGTCCTTGAAGAAGAGATAGCCTTTCAAAGATCCCGAGAATCTCAGATGGAGATTAACAATGAGACAATACCTTCTCCCCCTTCAGTAGTTCAGAGGGAGACAAACATTATTCTAGTTGATCCAGTTGCTCCAGCTGATCTAGTTGCTCCAGTTGATATGCCCAAAGATATTGCAGTAGGGCATAAAAGGCCTGCCTAGGCTCGACAAACTCTGCAGGAGGCAGAGGAACATACAAGCCCCTCGAGGCACATCTCGAGAGAGCAAAGAGATTTTCGAGCTACTCTTCAGCCATGAGCCACATCATTGATTTTAAACCTTCTTGTCATGGAGAAGCAACAGGTGAACAGGTATGGCAAGTTACCATGATAGAAGAATACCAGTATATCTTAAAGAATGATGTATGAGATATTGTTCAAAAACCAGAAGGGAAGTTTGTGGTGACTTCCAAGTGGATCTATAAGATCAAGCATGCAGCTGATGGAAGGGTCGAGAAATACAAAGCGAGATTTGTAGCCAAAGGATTCCCACAAACAAAGGGAGTTGTCTATGATGAGACACTTGATCCAGTAAGCCCGATACACTTCCATCTGTACTACCATCCATAAGTTGGAAACTACATCAGATGGATGGATTCTTGATGAGTTTGGGTTTCAGCAAGAGTGTTGTTGATCCAAACCTATATTATTACATTGTTGGTGACGAGAGCCTGATTTTGATGACTTATTCAGGAAGTCGTGTTGTTGGATACAAGCAAGCTTTGACTTTTGATTTTGAGATGAAGGATCTAGGTATGATGCACTACTTCTTGGGACAAGAAGTATGACAGAGGACTGATGAGAATTTTCCTGAGTCAACGAAAACATACAGTGGGAATATTAAAGAAGTTCAATATGATAGAATGCAAATCCATGCCTACATAAATGGTGATGAATTTGAAAGAAAATGAATGATGATAATTCAGACAAGATTGATCCACAGCTGATTAGATCACTGATGTATCTGGTTAACACTAGACCTGATTTATGCTATGCAATGAATGTACATTAGTCAAATCATGAGTCATCCGAGACACTCACTAGATAGCAGTGAAACATGTATTGAGATATCTACGAGGCACAGTTGGATATGGCCTGAGATATGCCTCCAGTGTAGACTTGAGTTTGCAGGGATATGCAGAATGGACAGAAAGTACAGTGGACTGAAAGAGCAAATCCGGTTCTTGTTTTACCTTGGAGTTTCCCATGGTTTCCTGGTACAGCAGGAAACAAAGCTATGTGGCCTTCAATACCACAGAAGCAAATTATATAGCGTTGAGTGTGCGAAGTAGTGTGGCTTCACAAGCTTCTGAGAGATTTACTTGATCATGAGATGGATTCTATGATTATAACCAGAGTTGTGTGAAGCTCTTTGAGAACCCTGTGTTTCATGATAGATCGAAACACATTGAGATAAAATATCATTTTTCAGAGATGTGATGCAGAGGAAAGTAGTACACGTACAGTACCTTCCTACACGAGCAGATTGCAAACATCTTCACCAAATTGCTTGCACAGGTGAACGTGTAGAAAAGCCCATGAGTTGGGTGCATCTTTCTGAGACAGAGATGAAACGATGTATTAGCCTCCTCTGGGTAGAGAGTTGAGATGACGTGATACTCCAGATGATTCTCTTGTGTAATGCAGTGAGAAAGACGATCTGTTGAGTTGGACGTGCATGTGGCTGAGCACAGGTGAACGTGATCCTAGTGGCTGAGCACTAGTGAGTGTGGTTCTCCTGTGAGACGCAGTGAGATAGAGATGTTGACATCCCTGTGGCTGAGCACAGATGGATGTGCCCCTAGTGGCTGAGCACTAGTGGGTGTATGAGATCCCTTGCTATATTGTACAAGAGTCAGACTTACCTGTAACCCTATTTGTGATTTAAAGGGTACAAGTCGACCCCACCATAAAGTGAAAGATAATTAATATGGAAATTATTAATTATATTTTAAGTTATTGAGGTCGGCCCTGTTGTGCCAATAGACACTATTGTTGACAGGTTCAGTGTAATATAAATAAAGGTAAATTCCCCATTGAGGAATTATATCACAAGTGTGAGTTTGGAAATTTCAGCAAACACTTGTTCTTGGGAAAAGTGCGCACCTCTCTTGGGCGCTAGTCTTCTGGGGTTTGTGAGCACCCTTTTGTGTGCTAGGTCTTTATAGTGGTAGAGGTCTTTCTCTTGAAGTATATAGCAAAGGATTGGTTGGGTTTTCTTCCCTTGTTGAGAAGGGTTTCCCATGATACTTCTTGTGTACTTGTGCATGTTGTTTCTTCTTGTGATCTTGGTTGCTGCAACAAATTGTTTATGGTTTAAGTAAAATGCAAAAAAATGGAATGAACTTCGTGCTTAAGCCTAGCTTATTGAAAAATCAACAGGTTGTCCATCTAAATTCATGTTCCTATGGCGAAAGGAAAAAGTTGGAGCCTTCAGTAAAGAAGGGCATGCAATCTATATAAGTATCCATGGACTCCAACATTGAAGATAAACATGAGGAAGAACATGATGATTCCAAAAAAGAAAGAAAAATTAGAACAACCAATTGAACCAATTTGAACCTACTAGAAGCAGTCAAGCAGAAGGAATGGAAGGAAGTTGTGATGAAGAACAATGTATCTGAGAAATTGTGAAAAAGACTTGAGCATTGAGGGATACAAGGTGAGACTCAAGGCTAGAGGGTTCTCCCAGATGGAGGGAGAAGACTATGATGACAGCTTGTTCTAGTAACCAAACATACCTCTACCTAAGCCATTATATCTCCTACAGTATCCATGCGTTGGACTTTACATCAGATGGATGTAAAGACCGTTCTTCTCAACAAAGTAATTGAAGAAGAGTATGTAGAGCAACCTCAAGGTTTTCAGGTATACCACAAAGAGACCCTTGTATGCAGATGGAAGAAGACCTTGTATGGATTCAAGCAAACTTGGTGCAGAGCCTCTCATGTACAGCAGAAGCGTTGGGAAAACTTCCTATTACAGAGGAAGTATATTATAATGGCTTTTCAGAAGTCCAGGATGATGGATTGCAAATGCATGGAAAACTCCCATGATGACAGATTTGAAGAAGTTGAGAGACTCTGATCCAGTAGACCCGTTTCTGTATTGACAACTGATTGGCTCGTTAATGTATTTGGAGAATACTCAGTCGGATATTTTCCTTGTGGGACATTTGAGTTATGATATACAGCTGCATGGATTTATCGATTCAGATTGGGCAAGGAGTGCAGATGATAGAAGAAGTGCTACTTGGATATGTTTCAGTTTGAGCTTTGCCACGATGTCATGGGCTAGCATGAAACAGAAGTCTGTTGCACTCAGCACTGCAGAAGCAAAGTATATTGCAGTTTGTGATGCTTGTACAGAAGCAATGTGGCTCCATAAGTTGGTTTTTGGATTGTATGATCAGGTGTTGAATTCCACCGTGATATATTGTGATGATCAGAGCTATGTGAAGCTTTCTGAGAACCCGATGTTCCATGACAGGTCGAAGCACATTGAGATCAAGCATTATATTCTCCGAGATAAAGTCCCAAGGGGAGAAGTGGTTCTCTAGTATATCTCCAAAGATGAGCAGATAGTTGATATTTTGGTAAAGCCTCTATCCAAGATGAAAAGTTTGTGTACTTAAAGGACAAGTTGGGGCTCGTGGAGACAACTTCCTTATTGAAAAAGGAAGTGATTACTCCCAAGTTAGGAGGGAGCACTGATATGTTATTGATTTATGGACAGTAATTTTCTAGATCGGAAAATGGTCCAGGTTGGGCAGTTCCTTTCCAGTCCAGAAAGTGATTCGATATTTTTTACGGACAGTCATTTTCCAGTTCGAAAAATGGTCTAGATCAGACAATCATTTTCATAATGAAAATGGTCCGATAGATTGTTGATGTACCATAGACAGTGATTCCCCTTATGGCCAGTGTGGGGGAATGGTCTAGGACAGTCATTCTTCTTGGCAGTCACTCCGAGTAGTGGTCAAGTAGAATGGTCCTCCTCGTCGGGCAGTCATTCTTTCAAAGTTCACAGTTGTGAGTAGTTTCGAAGAATGGTTTGTTTTGGAGGTTGGTGCAGGACCCATGCTGCAAGGGAGCACCCCCCAAAGAAAAAAACGTTCCCCGAAAACACTCCAGCAAGCCCGCGCATGTGAGGAGGGTATTGGAAAGGTAGCCTAAGGTTAGGTAAGAGGTTAAAACACTCATTCACTCCCTTTTCTCTCATTCTATTTCTCATTTCATTCATCTTTGCTAAGAGGGTTTTGAGAGGGTTCTTGCTAGTTCTTGAGGAGATTGAAGGGAGATTGAAGAGCTTGGAAGGAATATTGAAGGCTCCCATAGGAAGATTGGAGAGCTTGGAAGAGAAATTGAACTTTGAAGGCTACCATTTGTGAGAGCTTGGAAGGGAGATTGAAGGCTACCATAGTCATATTCAACCACCATTGGAGAGCTAAAGAGGTAGGCTCTTAAGCCCATTTTTCTTTCTTTTTTTGGTTTTTTTTAAAATGCATGTGTTGTAAACTAGTATATTATGCTATGTTGAATATTTGAATAATTTCTTCTCCTACTCTTTCCCATTTCTCCTCCATCATTCTATTGCAGGTAGCAACTTATGATCAAGGGCCAAGGTTCAACATTCATGATGTTGATGTCAATGTGGTATGCCATTTTGGTTTCATTTTTTATTATAATGATGGTGGTGGGAAGTTCACGTCGAAATACCCATGATAGTGATGAAGAAATAGAAGTGGACAGCACATACCAAGGAGAGGAGAAAGGAATGAGAGGGGATGAAGACAATGAAAATGATAGTGATGGTCAGGATCCCCAGAAATCCAAAGAGAGGTACACACCTCTATGGAAGTATGTCACAAAGCTTAGTGAAGGGAACGGGGGTGGAACAGGGAAATTTATATGCCACCATTGTCATATAGAATACATAGGTTCCTATACCCATGTGAGAAAGCATATATGTGGGTCTATGTACTGGGATGAAGGTAAGAATATAGGAATCAAAACCTGTGTGAGTATCGATTTCAAAGATAGACTCAAATACCAAAGGGAAGAGGAGGTAGCACAAAACAAAGCCAAAAAAACAAAGGTTGAACCTAAGAATGCACGAAGAATATTCACTAGTCGAAGCACATCCCCCCATGGTAATGCATTCTCACCTTTGTGTTCACCTAGAACACTATCAAAATTCCTTGACAAAGGTTGTAGAGATGATGTGGATGCAAAAGTTTATAGGTTTCTCTATGCATGTGGTATACCATTCAATGTTCTTCGCTCACCATATTGGCATGAAATGGTCCAAGCCATCAATGGTGCCCCTAAAGGTTATAGGAG
>ML778869.1:1197473-1208513 GCA_009831015.1 Picea engelmannii | reverse complement strand
TCTTTGACCGCTTAAACCAAGAAGAACATCAAGGCTAAAAGAATCATCCTTGATGTCGTAAAAGACAATGTGATTCCACATGTGACAAGTAAAGCCAATGCCTATGAGATGTGGGAGTCCTTAACTAAACTTTACCAAAGTTCCAATGAAAACCAGAAAATGGTATTGAGGGTAAAACTGAAAGGCATAAAAAAGACCAAGACTGAAAATGTTGTCATTTATCATACTAAGATAACTCAGGTTAGAGATGAACTAGGTGTTGTTGGGGAGGTTATTGTTGACAATGAACTTGTGAGGACTGCTTTGAATTGTGTGACCAAGCAATGGGTTGTCTTTGTTGAGGGCATTGTTTCAAGAGAGAATCTACCCAAGTGGGATCGTCTTTGGAATGATTTTATACAAGAGGAAACTCGAAGAGGATATGTGCAGGGGAGTTCATTCAATGGTAATGATGAAGAAAATGTGGCTCTTGCTGCAAAGAGCAAGAAAAAGTCCAAGAAGTGTTCCAAGAGTGGGAACAAGTCAAAAGGTGAAGGGAAAAAGGACATGAGCAAAGTCAAGTGCTTTGCATGTCACAAGATGGGACACTATGCGGGTCAATGTCCTAATAAAAAGAAGAAACAGGTTGCAACTTCAGCAAAAGTGGAAGAGTTTACAACTAAATTCGAGAAGGACTTTTCCTTATTGGTTTGTCTTTCCTCTAGTGCAGCATCTACCGGTGTGTTGTATATTGATAGAGGTGTCTCCTGCCATATGACAAGTGTGCATGAGCACTTTACAGATTTCACTGAGAGGGGTGTAAATCTTGAGGTAGTGCTTGGTGATGACTCCATAGTCAAGGCAGTTAGAATTGGTACAGTATCCTTTCAGAGGGAGTCACGGCCTCCCATGTTATTGAAAGATGTCTTGTATGTTTCGAGATTGAAAAAGAACCTAATATCAGTTTCTACTATTGAGGATAGAGGATATGAGGTGGTGTTCCATGATGGGTAGGTCTTCGTGTATCCCAAGGGATCTAGTATCACCTCGACCAAAGTGATCGGGATTTGACATGAGAAGTTATACAGGCTTATGTTTCATCCAGCTAGAGCATTGATACACATTACCAGCAGTGACTTATGTGAGCTATGGCATAGGAGGCTGGCCCATTTGCACCATGGGGCTCTGAACATTTTTGAGAGAGATTGTTACCAGGGTACCATATTTTAGTACAAAGCACCAAGATGTGTGCAAGGGGTGTACACTGGGAAAGTACACCAAGATTGTTTTTCCAAGCAATGACAGCAGACTAGCAGGTATCATTGATTTGTTCATTCTGATGTATATGGTCCAATGTCTTCTATATCTTTAAGTGGATATGAGTATCAAGTTATTTTTATTGATGACTTCTCCAGGAAGTCTTGGATTTTCTTCATGAAGACCAAAGGACACATCTTCAAGCAGTTCCAAGAGTTCAAAGCTCTTGTGGAGAACCAAACAAGTAAGAAAAACAAGGTGTTGAGATCAGACAATGGGGGTGAGTATACCTCCAATAACTTCAATGATTTATGTGCAAGAGAAGGCATTAAAAGAGAGTTGATAGTTCCTTACAACCCGCAACAGAATGGGGTTGTTGAAAAGAAGAACAAGGTCATATTTGGGGTTGCGAGAGCCATGCTACATGATTAAGGGCTACCATTCTTTCTTTGGGCTAAGGCATGCAACACTGCAGTCTATCTGCAGAACAAAAGTCCACACAGAGCATTAGGGAACAAGACTCCTAAGGAGGCTTTCTCTGGGAAGAAGCCTGAGGTTGGACACTTTAGGATCTTTGGGTGTCTAACTTACTCACATGTCCCTTCAGAGAAGAGGACAAAGCTAGAACCCACGACAAAAAAGGGTATCTTTGTTGGGTATAGCGAGACCTCAAAGGCTTTTCGCATATACATTCCCCGCTTGAGGAAGACGGTAGTGAGACGGGATGTAAGATTTGAGGAGGACAGAGCCTTTAGGAGGTCACGAGATAATGAGCAGGGGGAGCAGCGGGCTCCTTAGCTTCATGTGAGTTCACTATAGAGTAAAATATCACAGTGTTCAAGACCACCAGTTTCAAGGGTAACACTGCAGGGTCACTGGTCCTTAGATTACTAGTTCACCGGGTACAGGTCCCCAGTCTACTGGTTCTCAGACGACCACAAGATCATCTTCTTCATGTACTCAATCTTCAAGCGATGGGGTTGAGGAGGAGTCCCCTCCACAGGAGATTGCTTCGGAGAAGAGGAAGCCAAAATGGCTTCAAGACACCTTGAAGGAAGCTTGGGGATCTATGGGGAATCCTAGGAAGACTGTCAGGGAAAGCAAGCCTCCAGAGAGATTTTGTAACTATTTAGCTATGGTGAGCAGCATCAGTGAGTTTGAGCCTTCCACTTTTGAGGAGGCAGTAGATCAGCAGGTTTGGAAGGATGCCATGGTGGAAGAGTACAATTCCATCATGAAGAATGATGTGTGGCAGGTTGTTCTGAGACCTGAGGGGAATTCAGTGGTGACTTCTAGATGGCTCTATAAATCAAGCATGCTGCAGATGACAGCATTGAAAACTACAAGACTCAGTTTGTGGCTTGAGGGTTTTCACGAGTAGAGGGAGTTGATTATGATGAGACCTTCGCTTCGACTGCTAGATATACTTCAATCAGGGCAGTGATCTCCATTGCAGCAGAGATGGGTTGGAAGATCCACCAGATGGATGTGAAAACCGCATTTTTTAATGGTCTCATACAAGAGGAGGTGTACATTGAGTAGCCACAGGGCTTTGAGGTGCATGAAATAGAGTCTCATGTGTGCAAATTGAAAAAGGAACTATATGGTGTGAAGCAAGCTCCAAGAGCTTGGTATTCGAGGATTGATACTTACTTGCAGCAGATGGGTTTCAAGAAGAGTGAGGCAGATCCAACCTTTACTACATTGTGGTTGGAGAGGATCCTCTTATTTTGGTGCTTTATGTTGATGATCTTTTCATTACAAGGGTAGAGAGACTCATAGATGGTTGCAAGCAAAGTCTTTCTTCAAAGTTTGAGATGAATGATATTGGACCGATGCATTAATTCTTAGGGTTGGAGGTTTGGCAGGAGCCAGGACACATTTTTCTAGGACAGGGCAAGTATGTAGTTGACATTCTGATGAGATTTTAGATGGAGGATTGTAGGCCTATGTCCAAACCCATGATTACCAACTGGAAGAAGCTCAATGCTTCTAAGTCAAAGTTGGTTGATCCCACGATTTATCATCAATTGATAGGCTCTTTGATGTATTTGGTCAACACCAGACCAGATATTTCTTTTGTTGTCAACACTCTCAAACAGTTTATGGTGGAGGCTAGGAGAGTGCATTGGGTGGTAGCAAAACATGTGCTCAAGTACCTACAAGGTACAATGGATTATGGCTTGGACTATGTGAGAGGGGATGGAGTCAGGTTGGCAAGCTACACAGACTCAGATTAGGCAGGATGTGTTGTTGACAGGAAAACTACTTCAGGGTGTTGTTTCGGATTGGACTCAGCAGTTGTGTCTTGGCTCAGTCGAAAACAAAAGTCAATGGCACTGAGTTTTGTTGAGGCTGAGTACATGGCAGCCAATCGGGCCAGTTGTGAGGCCATATGGCTTCGCAAGTTATTGGTTGTGATATTTGGTGTGCAGTTGAGGCCCACGGTGATTTACTGTGACAATCAAAGTTGCATAAAACTCTCTAAGAATCCAATTTTTCATGATAGGTCTAAACACATCGAGATTAGATATCACTTCATCCGAGACTATGTTCAGAGAGGGCCAGTTGAGCATCAATACATATCCATTGATGAGCATGTTGCAGACATCCTCACTAAGGCTTGGGAAGAGGCAAGTTTGTACCCTTCAGAGATAAGTTGGGAGTGGTGAGGAACACTCTCCTCAGTAAGAGGGAGTGTTACAAAGTGTACCTTGGACAAGTGTTTCTCACGTAATCTAGGCGCCTAGTATGTGGGGAAGTGTCCAAAGTGGTCCCTAGTACATTAACTTTATGAGATATAAAGTTAAAAGTGACTTTTAGAATATTTCATGAAAAGGGTGACTTAAGAGATATTAAATCACCACCATTGATCTTGATGGCCCAAGATTAAATCTCAGCCATTAGATCAAGTGAATCTTCATTGAGATGATCAAAAGGGAAAACTAGGCATTGAGGCGCCCCATTGAGTCATTCATGAGCTTTGAATGAGGAGAGAGAGCAAGAGAGAAGAATTGAGAAAAGAGAGGGTTATTGCAACAAAGGAGGCGCACTTTCCAAGACAAGAAAGGGCACAGAAATTGAGGAGCGAGCTTCTGCATTGAATGCATCCGTACTGTACAGCTGAGTTATTTGGATAGTATACAGCAAAGAGGGTGTACAGATTTCGAGGCTTCTTGGCATAGAAATCGAGGCACATTAAACGTTGAGTGTTCTGTACAACAAACCCAGAAAACAATGCACAGGATTCTAGACAGTCTCTACAACATTTAATGTTGTAACAGTCGTACAACAGTACAGATTTCTTGCATAGAAATCGAGGAGTTGGTTTGATATTGTTCTAAATGAGTATTGGCACAATTTTTGAGATAAGTTTGTGGTTTTAATGTTGAGTAAGATTTTGTTGTAAAAGAACAATTTTCTCTGAGCTCAAGAATAATAAAAACTCCCCTCTCACTAGTTTTCCCCTTGTGGGTTTTTCCAAGGTTGATTTGACCAAAAATTTGTTAATTTTCAAGCATAAACAGATATAGAAGATAACAGTAGTGTTCTTTTAAAACTTTAGCAGATAAACTGATGCATAAGAACAATCATTCACAGATACACAAGTATTTATCCTGGGAAACCCTCAAGGGGAAGAAAACCCAGCAAACTTCTGTGATATATTGATCAGTCAAACAAGTACAATGAACTTACAAGACTCTTCTAGAAAGAGAGAGATAAGACAATAGCTCTTGCTGTAGCTTTTGCTGTCCCAAATGTTCCCTTAAGGCTGACAATCTGCCCTTGAGTTATTGTCCAGAACAGCCTTTAATTGCTGTCCAGAACATGGACATCAGCAGCTACAGAAGTGCCTCAGTTGCTGTCCAGAATATCTCTTAGTTGCTGTCCAGAATATCTCTTAGAACAGAGTAAAATAGCTGCTACAGAAAGAGTTATCAGCTGCTAGCTGCTGCCCAGAATAGCCTAGCTGCTGCCTCAGAATAGAGTTAAGCTGCTGCCCAGAATAGCCTAGCTGCTGCTCAGAATAGAGTTAAGCTGCTTCTCCAGAATAGAGTTAAGCTGCTGCCTCAGAATAGAGTTAAGTTGCTGCCCAGAATAGCCTAGCTGCTGCTTCAGAATAGTCTGGGCTGCTCCTTCAGAATAGACTAGCTGCTGCTCCCTTAGAATAGATCAGCTGCTGCTCAGAAGTATGAGTACTGATCTGATATAGAACTGATGTCAAAACTGATATGACAAACTGATGTCAAAGCTCATATAAAAACTAATGTCAAGTGAGGGCACCTCCCTCTCTTTATATAGGATAAAGGTTAGGTTAGTAACTTAGGATAGGGCCACCTTAGCTAGGGTAGGTGGCCGACTTACCCAGGTCGGTTAGAGGAGGGTGGTTAGGAAGAGGCCAGCTTGAGGAGGGCAGTTTGGAGGCCAGCTTGAGGAGGGCTGCTTGGAAGAGGGCAGCTAAGAGGGCTGCTTGAAAAAGAATAACTTCTACAGCTGCTCAAAATTCAACAAAATCTCTGTGTTCAATTTTCTGGGTGTGTGCATTTATTTCCGGTTCAGTTTGTTGTTAAAGGGCTCTTGTGTTTCCAGTTATAATTCTTTGTTTATGCTAATGTCATTTTCAGCAGAGAATTAAATGTGGGTTGGGCATTAAACAGTGAAATTTATTCAGACTTGAAACTAGGTTGGGGTTCAAGAAAATCTTACAAGCATAAACCTTATTATAAATAGAAATTCGAAGAAGCTGGCCCATTTATTCACACATAGAGCTGGGAATTTCATAATAAAACCTCTCCCAGATCTGTGTAACATGTCCATCTCCCTTTTTTCTAATTTGTGAACCTATGTGAGCGTTGGACTGTTAATTTAGTCTAAATCAACTAGCTAAGTAAACAGATCAGATCTAAATACTTTGTTGAAATAATTAACTATTGCATGCAGCACCGCTTCTTGACCACTGAATCGATGTCGATGCTTCCTTTCGAATTCCGCCAATGGATTGGGAGCGGAGGGGAATCAGATCACTCCCCAGTCTGGTTTGCTGTTGAAGGGGGTCCCCAAAAGCCGGCATCCCCTTTCAAATTCAATTCTACTTGGCTCAAGGATGAAGGATTTCAAAAGTTGGTAAAATCAAACTGGACCCCTTGACAGGATACAAATGGAACATCGGCATCCTTCCAATTCATGAACAACTTAAAAAAAATCAAAAAATTGATCATTCCTTGGGCAAAATCAAAACAAAAAGAAGAAGAGAGAAAACTCAAAAGTATTGAGGACCAGCTGGAGGTGATTTATCAAGACACTGAATCTGGGTTCTCCTCAGAAGCCTCTCGAGAAAATTTGAGAAGCCTAGACGCAAGGCGCAGGAAAATAATGGCAGACAAAGAAGCAACCTGGAGACTTAAAAGTCATGCAATCTGGCTAGCGAATGGGGACGAGAACACCAAATTCTTCCATGCCTTTGCCAAAGGACGGAAAGTTGCCAACACAATCTGGACTCTGGAGCCTAAAGGATCAGGAGGACGGATCAGTGACCTCTTTTGAAGGGCTAGCAAATTTGGGAAAGAGACATTTCCAGACATTATTCAAAGAGGACGGAAATTCAAACTTAGACGACATCATAAAAATGGCCCTCTACTTTCCCAGCTTTGTGGATGAGGAAGGGAACCGAGACCTCTATGCAGAAGTCAACGAAGCCGAACTCAAAGACACCCTTCAAAGCTTTCAAAAAGATAAAAGCCCAGGTCTAGACGGATGGTCAATCGAATTTTATCTGGGCTTCTTCAACCTGATCAGAGGCGATATTCTTAAAGTCATCGAGGAATCCAGATTAAATGGCAGAATACACAGCCCCCTAAACACCACCTTTATAACCCTCATCCCCAAGGTGAACGATCCCCACTCCTTTGATGATTTCAAACCTATCTCTGCAACTGCATTTACAAAATTATAGCCAAAGTCGTAGCCCGTCAGTTGAAGCCTCTCCTCTCAACCTCCATCTCAAAAGAACATTTTGGGTTTCTTGAAGGTCGTCAAATCCATGAAGCAATAGGAGTCACTCAAAAAGGGCTCCATAGCCTGAAGATCACAAACGACAAAGGCACCATCATAAAGATCGATCTCTCGAAAGCCTTCAATAGGGTAAATTGGTACTAAGGCTCCTCCTCACTCACCTCGGGTTCAAGGTTCCATTCATAAAATGGACGATGGCCTACAATACTTCGGTTTCCTTTGTGGTCCTCATCAATGGAATAGCCTCACCCTTCTTCACCTCAAAAAAAGGTCTACGCCAAGGTTGTCCACTCTCTCCACTCCTCTTCCTCCTAGTGGTTGAGGGCCTCAGCAGGGCTATTGCTAATGCGGTAAGAACAGGGGACTTCCAAGGAATTCAATTAATCGTTGGTCTGAGAATCACACATCTACTATTTGTGGATGACGTCCTCATCTTCTGCAGTGGTCGGGGGCGGGATGCAGAAGTTCTAGCAGAAATCCTCTCCCTTTTTCGCTCGGGTACAGGTATGCAAATAAATTTCCAAAAATCTACCCTCTCATTCTCAGAAATGGAAGGAGAGGAAGAAGATATCTATCGAAGGCTCTTTCCTTTTACAATCCAGGACTTCTCAGAAGGCCTAAAATACCTAGGGTTTCACCTGAAACCGAATAACTATTTCAAGGAGGACTGGAACTGGCTACTTTCAAAACTGGAAAAAAGACTAACTGGATGGAGCTTCAAGTGGCTCTCGAGAGCAAGAAGACTCACTCTAATCAAAGCAGTTCTGGAAGCCATCCCAGTATACTGGATGTCACTGGCCTGGATATCGAAAGGAATACTGGAAAAGATTAGAAGGGCCTGCTCCCGTTTTATCTGGTCGGGCTCAAGGGACAAGTTCACTCAGCCATGGGAAAAATGGGACCGTCTTGCCCGACCAAAAGCTCTGTGAGGTTGGGGACTCAAAAATATATGTTTGTTTTCCAAGGCTTTGGCGGCAAAAACGGGGTGGCGCCTCATCTCAGGCAACAACCTTTGGTATCTGGCAATCACCCAAAAATACATTGCACCGAATACACTTGAGGACTGGATCAAATCTCCAAACAAGACCTACAAACAAAGCTCGATTTTCTGGAAAGCTTTAATCTCCTCCTTTCCAATGATAGGGGAAGGACCAGCCTGGAGAGTAGGCAAAGGTAATCCCTTTCGCATTGTTGTGGACCCCTGGCCAGGAAATGGAAACTCTCACATCCTCCCATTGGAATTAATTAACCATCTCCACAGGTAGAACCCCTTCCTCCTCTCCCACCTAGCCGACCCCAACTTAACTACCCTCTAGAATCAAGGATGGAAAAGTGTTGCCAATGTGGGGCTAAACGGAGCTCTAGCATCTCAATATGATAATTACATCATAGCACTACAGATTGATCACGTGAGACTTTCGGACAGAGAGGACGAGCTGGTTTGGCAAAAGGATCCTTCAGGAACCTATACCCCAAAACTTGGCTACATTGTCTTGAACCTGGATCTCTTTCAACAAAATCCAAGTTGGTGGTGGAGAGGACTTTGGAAATTAAAATGTCCTCAAAAATCCAAAATCTTCCTATGGGCGGCCCTAAATGAAAAATTCCCAACCTGGGAAAACCTGAGAAGCGTCAGTTTGAAGGACCCAGCAGATGTCCCCTCTATCAAAATGAAAACGAAACAACTTACCATATGCTCATTTCCTGCCCTTTTACAAAGAGAGTGTAGATTGAAGCCTCTGTTAGTCTCGAACATAACTATACATGGGGAGGACCCGTTTTGGAACAAGCTTGGGAGGCTTGGATCCATGATCCGAGATTCAAAGAGTTTAAAGCCCTTCCCCTCATCATCAATTGGGGCATTTGGCTGGCTCGGAATGCAGCAATCTTCAAAGACAAAGCTCCCCTTCATGAGAGAACTACAGCCCAAAGTTTATCCATCCTATCACACTTCCCACAATCAAAAAAAGGTTTGGCTTTACAGTTGAATCAAACAGACGGCCATAGACAATTCAAAGCCCTGGGCTTACTTCGATGGAGCTTCTCAGAATCACAAATACGAGGGTGGAATAGCACTCCATCCAGCTGAAAACCATTTTTTTCATCTAAAATTGGGACTGGGATAGGGTACAAATAATTATGCAGAGCTACTGACTCTGAAACTACTACTATTTGCCAAAGAAAAGGAAATACTTCATCTCCAAATTTTTGATGATTCTATGAATGTCATCAACTAGGCAAGAAAACTTCAGCAGTGTCACAATATTTTTCTTCTCCCTATTTTGGAGGACATCTTTCGTTTGCTGGAAGAATTTGACACAGTGGTTATCTCCCATGTCTACAGGAACAAGAACATGGTAGCGGACGCACTATCAAAAGCAGGTCTTCCTCTAACTCTGGGTCAATGGCACATCACAGAATTCAAAGAAGATGAAACTCATGCCTTCTACCATTGTCCCTTTATTGATGCCCCAGAACAACCACAGGAATGATTCTCTTTCTTCATTCACTTCTTAAACAGTCACTTGGTCGAAGTAATTTGGACACAGGAAGTTTCTTATCATATGTCATTTGACAAACAACAATCACCAGCATTTCACAACAGATGATATCCAAAACAGAGAAGATTCTTATCATATGAAATTTCTGCAAGCAACAATCACCAACATTTTCACCAGTCTGTAATACAAGCACTTCTATGGCTATTAAACAAACAATTTATTTCTTACAGACAGTTTACTTCCCACCTTGTTCTGGGTGTTGTAAATAATAGGCTATCAGTTTGTTCTTAAAAATCCTCTTTCAAGGCATCTTTTCTCGACATAGGGTCAAGGACCTACGCTCTTTGTTTCATTATACACACAAGGGGTGTATTGTGCTCATAGAAGCACCTACAAAATGTAATATTGTCTCTCCGGATGAATAAAATTACGTTTTTTTCCATGGAAAAAAAAACTCTTGCATGCAACAGAAAACAAGAAAAGCAATCACACAGTACATATTTTTTTTGCTCTTCAGAACCTACAAGAGCTCCCCTCACAGGGAAAATGGCTCTGAGAAATAAAACCACAAACCAAATCTGCAAACCCAAACTACAATGTTGCCTCGATTTGCGTGTCACTAATCAATGTGGTTGTTCATACAGATGCAACGGCCTCAAAAGACGTGTTGCATCAAAATCCATGCTACCAATCAATGCAACTGCCTTGAAAGACGTGTTGCCTCGAAAGATGTGTTGCCTCAAAAGATGTATTGCCTCAAAATCCATGCTGCCTTGAAAGATGTGCGACCTATTTTTCTTTCTCGCCGAGATGAAAAATCAATTCTGATTTTTCTCCTTCACCTCACGTGACTTGTGAAAATGAATTCTCATTGTGTCTTTTTCCTTTACCCTCTTTGTCTTTTACTTGAGCCATTTACCTAATCTCAACGACTCTCTTTTAATTAAATATTTAAGCGACTTTATCTTAGTCACTTTATTAATTAAAAGTCACTTTAATAAAAGACACTCACTTTATTAATAAATTAATAAAGTGAATTCTAGGAAAGGAAGATGTGTTGCCTCGAAAGATGTGTTGCCTCAAAAGATGTATTGCCTCAAAATCCATGTTGCCTCGAAAGACGTGCGACCTGTTTTTCTTTCTCGCCAAGATGAAAAATCAATTCTGATTTTTCTCCTTCACCTCACGTGACTTGTGAAAATGAATTCTCATTGTGTCTTTTTCCTTTACCCTCTTTGTCTTTTACTTGAGCCATTTACCTAATCTCAACGACTCTCTTTTAATTAAATAT
>ML778869.1:1183626-1197121 GCA_009831015.1 Picea engelmannii | reverse complement strand
GCGACTTTATCTTAGTCACTTTATTAATTAAAAGTCACTTTAATAAAAGACATTCACTTTATTAATAAATTAATAAAGTGAATTCTAGGAAAGGTATAGGATACATTTAATGATGATTTCTGCAAGTAGACACCCTTACAAAAATACATGTTCGAGCTACAAACACTAACACTCCCTCTTAGCGAGGAAGGTATTCTTCACCAGTCAAAGCTTGTCTTTGAAGAAGAGGAACTTGCCCTTGACCAAGGGCTTGGTGAAAATGCTTGCCAACTACTCTTCTATAGGAATATATTGCAGTTGAATTGCTCCCTTCTGCACCCTGTCTCTAATGAAGTGGTATCTGATCTCAATGTGCTTTGACATGTCATGAAACACTAGATTCTCTGAGAGTTTGATGCAACTCTGGTTATCACAGTGCATCGATGTCGGCTCAAGCTCCTAACCAAACAATCCTGTGAGTAGCTTGTGAAGCCAGATGACTTCGCAACTAGCTAGACTGGCTGCCATGTACTCTGCCTCTGTTGAACTCAATGCTGCTGAAGTCTGCTTCCTGCTGAACCAGGAAATGACTGCTGACCCCAAACTGAAGCAGCACCCAAAAGTGATCTTATGATCTGTATCATTGCCTGCCCAATCTGAATCAGAGAATCCCTGCAACTTCACACCATCTCCACCAAGGTACTACAATCCATATCCTATTATGCCCTGCAAGTATCTAAGCATGTGCTTTGCTGCCACCCAGTGAACCTCCCTTGGCTCCACCATGAACTAGCTCAAGGTGTTAACAGCAAAGCATATATTTGGTCGAGTGTTGACCAGAAACATCAACGAGACAATCAACCACATGTATCGTCTGGAGTCTACCAACTCTTAAGCTGAAGAATCAATCTTCTTCACATTGGTCACCATCGGAGTGGCCATCGTCTGCTATCCTGCATCATGAATCTCTTCAGGATCTCTGAAGTGTACTTCCCTGTCCGAGGAAGCTCTCGCCCAATCGCTGCCAAACCTCAAGTCCCAGAAAATAATGCATTGGCCCAATATCCTTCAACTCAAATTCTGACTCTAGATCTGACTCGAACCTGCAATTAGAACCTCTGCACCTGTCAAAATGAGATCATCCACATACAACACCAAGACGAGGATCTCAGATCCAACCAACAAGAAGTATAGGTTGGGATCTGCCTCACTCTTGGTGAAACCCATGTCCTACAGATAATTGTTGATCCTGGAGTACCAGGCCCTGGGTGCTTGTTTCAATCTATACAAGGCTTTCTTAAGCCTACATACATGTGTCTCCATGTCATGGACCTCAAACCCCTGTGGCTGCTTAATGTAGACCTCTTCCTCAATGATGTCATTGAGGAAGGCGGTCTTCACATCCATCTGATGAATGCTCCAACCCATCTTAGAAGCTATAGAGATAACTACTCGAATAGAGAAGTATCTGGCTACAGGAGCAAAAGTCTCCTCGTGGTCTACTCCCTCTCTTTGAGAAAACCCACGAGCCACAAATCTAGCCTTGTACTTCTCCACACTGCCATATGTTGCATGCTTTACCTTGTAAAGCCACATGGAAGTCACAATTGACTTCCCTTCTGGTCTCAGCACAATCTCCCAGACATCATTTCTCATGGAGTTGTGCTCCTCCACCATGGCATCTCTCCATACCTGTTGGTTGCTTTCTTCCTCAAAGCTAAAGGGCTTTGAGTCTATGATGTTAGTCATCAAAGCCATATACTGTGGACATTTCCACAGAGGTCTACTCTCCCTGAATGTGGACCTGGGAGGCTCAACATGCTCCCAAGTATCCCGCAAGGTCTGCTCAACCCACCTAGGCCTCCTGACTGAAATTGAAGTGGCTAACTGCTCCACCTCCACTGGAGTCTGGCTCCCAGCACTGGAAGTCTCTGCTCTCGGCTCATCCTTTGGGCCCACTTCATGTGGCCCCTCTGCAACTGCTAGTAGGTCATGAGATTTCCTAGATGCCAAGTTTTCCTCGAACTTAACATATCGGCTAACCATTTTCTTGCGTTGATCTGGCAAGAACACCCTGTAGGCCTTCAAATACTCACTGGACCCCACCAAAATGCCCCTCTCCCTTGAGGGTTGCAACTTTGTCCTCATCTCCACAGGAATGTGGATGTAGACTAGACAACCAAAAATCTTGAGATGTCTCATCTCAGGTCTGCTACCTGTGAATGCCTCCTCTGGTGTTTTACCGTCCAGTATCCAGTGTGGGCTCCTATTCTGCAAATACACAACTGTATTACAAGCCTCTACCCACAGAAACATAGGCAAACTTTGGTCATGCATAATGGTCTTCACCGCACTGATGATAGACTTGTTCTTCCTCTCTGCAACCCCATTCTGGTATGGGTTGTAGGCCACTGTTTTTTCCCTCTTGATCCCTCCCTCCTTGCAGAAATCAGTGAACTCTGTAGAGGTGAACTCGCCCCCATTATCTATCCTCAATACCTTGATCTTCTTTCTTGTCATGTTCTCCACCTCTGAGCTTTTAAAGCTCGGAAGTGACTAAAGACCTCATCCTTGGTCTTCATAAAGTAGATCCAAGTCTTCCTAGAGAAGTCATCAATGAAAATCACATAGTAGGATGTGCCCTTCACTGATGCTATTGACATAGACCCGCCAACGTCTGAATGGATCAGATCCAAGATGTCTTTGGTGTTGATGTATTGGTAGCTGCAGGAGGTATTTTCCTCCTAGACAACTTTTCTCAGAGAAGAAGAAGATTCCAAGAAGTCAAAGGAAGACCATTGAACAGTTGAAGAACACCCCGGAAAAGAATAAAGTGAAATAGAAGACCACAAAAGAGAAATCGGCCCACAGGAAATAATAATAAACTGGAAATATAATTTCCAAGAAGAGAAGTCTGCCCACATAATTAATAAAGTAAATTGAAGACCCAGAATAAGAAGACGTCCCCAGACTAGTATAAATACAAGTTTGGGTCAGTTTATTTGCACAGCCACACAATTCTCCTTCTGCAGTACGCACTAGGTAGTTGTAGCTGCAGTTTCGTTATTTCTGGCTTTTGGTTCTCTTGGAGTGTGCGCCCCACTTGAGGAAGGATATTCTTGGTGGTTCTTGGTGATCTCTCTTGCGCGCTACCTCTGGAAGAGTTGCGCTAAGGTTGTGTGGTGTTGCCCAGTTGCTTCATGCCAATTGCAGTAGCAGTTGCAGTTGCAGTTGCAATTGCGGTTGCAGTAACATTGAGCAACTGCAGTTGCAGTTACCAATTGTGACAGTTTTGTGGTGCGTTATCTTGCATTAGTGATGCTCCTATCTTGCGCCAGTTCTGTGGTGACTCAATTGTCAACCCTCGCTAGGGTTTGACAAGAAGAAGAGATAAGTATTTGGTTCTTCATTGTTGGTTTGCTCTTGTGATTAGAGCATGTTCATGGTTGTATTGGAATATTCTCTCTAAGAAAAGTTGGTTGGGTTTTTCCCTGAGTTTGGGGTTTTCCCAGGATAAATCTTTGTGTCTTCTTGTGCTTGTTTATCTGTTGCTTATATATTTCAGTATATATGATTATTGAATGTTAAAAGAAGATATAAATGCTATGGTAAATCTAATGTTAACGAAACTAATGAAAATCTAACATGGTATCAGAACAGGTTTCCTTCAGAACAGTCTAACCACTAGAAGGAAGATCATGAGATTTGTCGTTGCAGTTTGTCGCTGCACAAACCTAAACTTGTCAAGCTTGTTGAGCACTTATCATAAAGTTGTTGGGACAAATTCCATCATAGATCAACTCGCCTTGCCCTAGCACACCTACTACATCTCTCAGATTGACTTTCCGTCAAAATTGAATTTTTAGAGTTTTAGGCTTGTTGACATTTTCCTGGACATTGAACCTTCTGATTCAGATTTATAACTTTTACTTATTTATGTAATGTCTCAAATTAAAAGACAAAGTTGGATGGTGTACTTGTATATAAGATGAGGGTGTTTGCAGGAGACGTTTACTCGACAAAAGGACATTTATCCAAGCAGTGACAATAGATCTAAAGGGATCTTAGATCTAGTGCACTCAGAGGAAGCCCAAGAGTTGGAGGCAGCAGTGACGATGTCTCCTACAATATAGAACAACTCAAATGGGACAGCAACAACTAGACTCCATGTTTGCATATCAGGTTTGATATTTTATACTGTTGCAGCCTAAGTAAGTGGTGTAACTAGAATAGCAGTCTTTAGAGTTCTATTACTGATATTGCTATCAAATGTTTAGTAACACTTGAATATTGTTAGTATGATGATCATTAAGTAAAAGCACATTGTTTAGTATTAATGATGCACTTGTTTACAAGATAAATTGATCTCCTATAGATGTTCTTGGTTGTTGACATTGTTCCAGGCAGCTTATCTTGTAAATTCCATGGAGGTTACCATGGAGATGTTGTTGTTCTTGTTTCTTGTTCGAGGCAGGTTACCATGGAGGAATGATTGGTCACAACACTGGAAGAGTGTTGTTCTTGTTTCTTGTTATTGTTTTGGCTCTTGTTCCAAACAGGTCACAAGTGGTAGCTCTGAGAAGGAGCTATTGTGACGATTGTTCCCATTCTTGTTTTCATTGTTCTTATTATAAGAGTATTATTCTTGTTTGTTGTTTTACCTTGTTGTTGCCCTTGTTCCGGGCAAGTCACAGGTGAGGAGCTATAATGACGGTTGCAGGAGGCAACATATTAGATGGTCTCTAGTTGAGACATGGAGCAGACTATCCAGACATAGAGTTGTGTACATGACCATACACATCCATGTAATGAAGGAGAAGAGGACGAAGTCAGAACCTTCTGACAAGTAGGGTACTTTTGCGGGATTCAGAGTATCTCATATGGAGATTGATTGTAAGGAGCAAAAGGCTCCAAAGATGACCGTACAGATCCCTCTAGTTCAGTTGATCACTTTTCAGATCATCGGAAAGAGTCAGTAGAGCCAGAAGGACCTACCCAAGATCGTTGCAAGGACCAAGAAGAGACCAGCATGGTCCCGTGATACCTTGCAGGATGCAAAGAGGATACAAATATATGGCATTGATGAGCTAATCATAAGGAGCAGCAGATGGCTCCACCAGTGGTGAGGCAGGCGGCCCCACCAAGTACCAGCTCAGAAGTAGCTGGAGTTCAGAGGGAGTTAGCTCTCAGGATCCAGTAGGGAGGAGCAGTCTCCCCAGACAGTTCATAGGAGATCAGACTTCAGAGGATGTCAGCACATGCAGAGGGAACAGATGGCTTCGGAGATTATATAAACTCAGAGGGAGTCAAGCTTCAGAGGGAGCATGCAGACTCAGAGTGAGCCTGATCTCAGAGAAAGTTAGTGTCTTAGAGACTTTCATTCAGAAAGTATTCCTCCTCAAGATTCAGATGGGATAGAGAGACGTCTTCCAAGACTGACAGACAGATGCCATGAGTTGAGGAGGATAGATCGTAGCTTCAGAGACGTCTAGGAGATGTGAGATCTCCTGAGAGGATTCCCTTGTTTTTGTAGACTTTTCTATAGTGACAGAGGAGGAAGCCAGTCAGAAGGACTTGGATATGGATTTATTTTTTTTGGTTCTGAGACCAGAAGGAAAGTCAATGGTGACTTCCAAGTTGATCTACAAGATCAAGCATACTACAGATGGCAGCATAGAGATGTACAAAGCTTGATTTGTCGCCAGAGGATTCTCCCAGCAAGAGGGAGAATATTGTGACGAGACACTTGCTCAAGTATCCAAAAGAAGTGTACATAGAGCAACCACAAAGATACATGAGGAGTCTCATGTCTGCAGATTGAAGGAAGCTTTGTACGAGCTTAAGCAGGCACCCAGCGCATGATATGCCAGATCAGACAGTTATTTGATGAGTTTGGGGCTATATGTGGATGACTTGTTTCTTACAGGGGATGAGAAGCTCACAGATGGGTGCAAGAGGGAACTCACTTTAGAGTTCGAAATGAAGGATCTAGATTTGATGGGATTGGAGGTGTGGCAGAGACCAGATGAGATTTTCCTTAGCCAAGGAAAATATACAATTGAGATCCAGTAGAGATTCAGAATGATGAATTGCAAGTCCATGGCCACACTGATGGTGACGAATCTTAAGCTCTTGAGTGATTCATCTTCAGATTTGGTGGATCCCACGATGTACAAACAATTGATCGAATCCTTGATGTACCTGGTTAACACCAGGTCGGATATATGTTTTGCAAGTGAACACCTTGAGTCAGTACATGGTTGAGCCTAGACATGTACATTGGATAGTAGCAAAACATGTGTTGAGGTACCTACATGGTACAGTTGGATATGGTTTGAGATATGTCTCGAATGGAGATGTGAAGTTGCAGGGTTATACAGACTTTGACTAGCCAGGGAGTGTAGTGGACAGGAAAAGCACATCAGGATGTTGCTTCAGACGTCAGTGGCACTCAATACAGCAGAGGCAGAGTATATAGCAGCAAGTGTTGCAAGTCGTGAAGCAGTGTTGCTTCGGAAGCTACTAGCAGGTTTATTTGATCTAGAGTTGGAGCCAACATTGATATATTGTGATAATCAAAGTTGTGTGAAGCATATAGAGATCAAATACTATTACATCTGAGACATGGTGCAGAGAGGAGTTGTGGAGCTCCGGTACATATCCACGGATGAGCAAATAGCAGACATTCTGACCAAGCCTCTGTCTAGAGTGAAGTATGAGTACTTCAGAGACAAGCTTGGCATGATGCAGAAGGTCCACCCTCGTTGAGAGGGAGGTGTGTTGTTTCTCCTCCTGTCGACTAACCCCTGTGGCCAAGGGTTCCCTAGATCAATCATGTGAGGTGACTGAGGGGGTAATGCACTGCCGGACCCGATGAGAGAAGAAACATCACACACATAGTCGTGAGGACTATGGGAGTAGCTCTGTGCTATCAGATGAGACTATGACTATAGTTGATGGCATGGTAGTAGTTGTGTGCTACTAGTTTATTCTTGCATAGTTATAGGAACCATCGACTATGACTATGGTTGATGCCATGGTAGTAGTTGTGTGCTACTAGTTGATTGTTGCATAGTCATAGTGATTGCAGACTATGATTATGGTTGATGGCATGGTAGTAGTTTTGTGTTACTAGTTGATTGTTGCATAATCATAGAGACTAATGGACTACATGGTGGTGGCTTGTGTAGCTACCAGTTGATTGCGGGATATGACACTGACAGAGACTGTGTCTCTGGACAGTAGTTGTGTGCTACTAATAGTAGTTGTGTGCTACTAGGAGTGGTTGTGTACCACTGGATAGTAGTTGTGTACTACTATGGCTCGTCACAGTCATGTAATTTTGGATGGCATTGTAGTAGCTGTGTGCTACTAGTTGATTGCCATAGAGACTACGAGATCACTTGGGAGCAGTTGTGTGCTACTTGATCGCAAAGACTGACGGATGATTTGAGTTACCGATGGCATGGTAGTAGTTGTGTGCTACTAGTTGATTGTAGAGTAGTCAGTGGACTACTAGATGAAGACATCGTGGAAAGATACCTCCATAGCTAAGAGGGAGTGTTGATGTTTTGGTAGCTGCGGGAGGTATTTTCCTCCTAGACAACTTTTCTTAAAGAAGAAGATTCGAAGAAGTCAAAAGAAGACCATTGAACAGTTGAAGAACACCCCGAAAAAGAATAAAGTGAAATAGAAGACCACAGAAGAGAAGTCAACCCACAAGAAATAATAATAAATAAGTGGAAATATAATTTCCAGGAAGATAAGTCGGCCCACATAATTAATAAAGTAAATTGAAGACCCAGAATAAGAAGTCAGCCCCAGACAGACACCCAAATTAGTATAAATACAAGTCTGGGTCAGTTCATTTGCACAGCCACACAGTTCTCCTTCTGCAGTGCGCACTAGGCAGTTGCAGCTGCAGTTTCGTTATTTCTGGCTTTTGATTCTCTTGGAGAGTGTGCCCCACTTGGGGAAGGATATTCTTGGTAGTTCTTGGTGATTTCTCTTGTGCGCTACCTCTGGAAAAGTTGTGCTAAGGTTGTGTGGTGTTGCCCAATTGCTTCGTGTCAATTGCAGTTGCAGTAGCAACTGCAGTTGTAGTTACCAGTTGTGTTAGTTCTATGGTGTGTTATCTTGCGCTAGTGATGCTCCTATCTTGCGCCAGTTCTATGGTGACTCAGTTGTGAACCCTCGTTAGGGTTTGACAAGAAGAAGAGATAAGTATTTGGTTATTCATCGTTGGTTTGCTCTTGTGATTATAGCATGTTCATGGTTGCATTGGAATATTCTCTCTAAGAAAAGTTGGCTAGGTTTTTCCCCGAGTTTGGGGCTTTCCCAAGATAAATCTGTGTCTTCTTGTGCTTGTTTATCTGCTACTTATATATTTCAGTATATGATTATTGAATGTTAAAAGAAGATAAAAATGTTATGGTAAATCTAATGTTGACGAAACTAATGAAAATATAATACTTGGATCGAGTCTCGCTGCTAGGAAAGGTTGCCTTGACATTCTTTCCAAGTGCGCAACCTTTGCCCACCCCCTGTTGGTCCAAACTGAATTCTAGAAGCCCAGTGACCATTTGTCTCACTAATGGTAGAGCTTTGTGATGGAGATGACCCATCCTCCTGTGCCACAGATCGCACAAGCTCTCATTGGTGTGCAACAATGTTTGTGCAGGTTGACCCTTAAGTCTGTAAAGGTTCCCATCCCAGACTCCAATCCTCACAGCAGTATTTGGACTAGTTCCCTCTGGGCGAATGAACACCTTCCCTCTCCGAAAGTTAAACTCATAACCTTTGTCCTCCATGACTGAGATAGAAAACAGGTTCTTCTTCAGGCCAGTTACATAAAGTACCTCTTGTGCATCAAAGGACCCTCATGACTCCAACTGGAACTGCATTGTCCCATGACCCCTAACTGCATACTTGGCCTCATTGCCAAGCTCTACATGGAGATCTAAGTCATCCTTTGAAAAGTTGTTGAATAGCTCTCTAGCCTCTGTCATGTGGCGGGAGGCACCACCATCCAAGTACCAAGCACTCTTGGGAGTAGTATCGGTGGAAAGACAAGACACAAATGCACAATCTTTCTCGAACTTGCATGCAAGTTCGCTCAGCTGTGTCTGTGCAGTAGCTACAATTTTGCATCTTCCCCTTGCCTTTCTTTCTCTATGGACACTGAGAAGCGAAATGGCCATTCTTATGGCAGATATAGCATTTGATCTTGCTCATATCTCTCTTTTGCCCATATTGTTGTCCCTCTCCCTGACTGCCACCCTTCTTAACAACTTTTCCTTTGCCTTTCTTTGTCTAGCTGACAAGGGCTAAGTTGTCATCTGTTGAACCTCCTCCCTACTTGCCAGATCTAGACTCTCTACGAGTCTCCTCCTGAATGCAATCATCCCAAAGTCTCTCTCACTTGGGGAGTTTCTCTCTAGCATAGATGCCCATGATGAATGGTTCCCAAGCCTTGGAAAACCCATTCAGAGCAACATTCACTAATTATGCATCAAGTATTGTTTATCCTACAGCTACAAGTTGATCACGAATCTGTGTGATCCTCATAAGGTAGCTGGTTACATTGTCTAAGGTGGACATTCTACATTCTCTAAGCTTGGTTTTAAGGATTATCTTTCGACTCATATTGTCACTTTGAAAGAGTGACACAAGGGCATCAAGCATCTCCTTAGATCTGGTCTTTTCTACAACATGCGGGATCAGATGATCCTTGATAACTTCAAGGATCACCCTCTGTGCCTTTATATCCTTCTTATCCCACGTTGTCTGCACTGTTGGGTCTACTACTGTTGGCATACCCTCTGAGGTCTACGCTGGAGTAGGAGGGGCATTGGTCACGACTTCCCACAATTCCTGTTCCTTCAAGATCACTAAGATTCTTGCTTTCCAAGGAAAGAAGTTGGAAACCCCATCTAGTCGATCCTCAACCTTCATACTGGTTACTGACATGGTTGATCTGTATTGAATACAATAGATTTGCTTTGTCCTTTAACTTGCTAAAGAGATCTACACTGAATACAATAGATCTGCTTCTCTCTCAAAGCAAGAGCTCCAATACCATGTTAATTTACTCTAAATCAGCTAGCTACATAAACAGATAAGATCTAAATACTTTGCTGAAATAATTAACTCTTGCATGCAGCGGAAAACGAAAAAAGCAATCTCACACAGTACACAATTTTTCTACAATTTCAAATCAGTTCTTCATTCAAATTACTTCGGAACCTACAAGAGCTCCCCTCACAACGAAAATGGCTCTGAGAAATAAAACCACAAACCAAATCTGCAAACTTGAACCACAATGTTGCCTCGATTTGTGTGCTACCAATCACTGAGGTTGTCCGTACATGTCTGTATGGATTTGTACCTGCTGCAGTAAATGCGGTTGCCTCGAAAGATGTGTTGCCTCAAAATCCATGCTTCATCGAAAGATGTGCGACCTGTTTTTTTTCTCGCCAAGCTGAAAAATTATTTCTAATTTTTCTCCTTCACCTTATGTGACTTGTGAAAATAAATTCTCATTGTGTCTTTTTCCTTTACCCTCTATCTTTTACTTGAGCCATTTACCTAATCTCAATGGCCCTCGTTTAATTAAATCTTTAAATGAATTTAACTTAGTCACTTTATTAATTAAAAGTCACTTTAATAAAAGAAATTCACTTTATTAATAAATTAATAAAAGTAAATTCTAGGAAATGTATAGGATACATTTAATGACAATTTCTGTAAGTAGACACCCTTACGGAAATACCTGTCTGAGCTACAAACACTAACATGGACTTGTGTAGTAGTTGGCTGTTTCTGCTTGAGCAAACTGTCAATGTGTATTTACAGCCTGAATATTAGTGGGTTGACATAATACTTGGTCACTGGAAATACTTTCTAAATAATCACCTCACACACACCAGAACCAGCATTTTACGTTTTAGATCTGGTTACACAAGCTTACAGCATTAAGCATACCATATAATTCTGTGTATAACCAGAGGAATACAAGGTTGCAACATAACTGTTTGACAAAATATTTTTATATTTTTATATCTGCATGACAGCCTTTTATTTCAGTCTTTGCTTGCAGGTTCTAGAGTCATACTTGTTAGCTGGAATGTCTACTTTTGTGCCTGGAAATTCATATTTGCCGTTTGCTTGAAATAATTCTGTTTCTACACATTAATAATCTGAAATACTCTGAGGTCTGCCATTCAAACATGTGTGTAATGTGCCACATAAAATCTACTTGGGTGGTCTGAAGTTTGAAGGATTCTACTATAGCATTTGTCTGAAGCTAATTTAATTTGTTTTGTGGCAATTAGTTCTTGTCAAACTCTAATCTGAAAAGAATCATAGGATTGTTTCAGTTTGAATATCGTTGCCAGTGTTAAGATAAATCATATGTGTTTCAGCTTGAATATTGTTGCCAATGTTAAGATAAATCATATATGTTGGTAAGATGCTTATGTAGAGATCTTGACATCACATGCAGTTTAACTTTTTCATAAAGAATTTCCAACACACGTTTTTTAGCAATTTCACAAACAATTTCTATCTCCACTAAACAGAGCTTTACCCTCATGTGAATGCATGCATACAAAGAATAAACAAATCAACTGGTAATTGGGGAACCATAGTTCGTAGCTTAGAAATCTTTTACAGGGAAGGCCCCCTAGAGATGATTAGAATCCATCCCTGAAGTGAGGAGAGTGAAAACTAGGTGACAGTGGTGGATCTCTCCAGTTACCCCGATTTGTCATCTCTGGACACCTTGCATCTATACAGTGACAAATCGAGTGGTAACAGGTACCATGTGGCACACTCTAGGTGGTTGAGTGCTTGGCTTGAGGGAATCTTGACACACGTTGAACTCAACCAAAATTATTTACACCATGCTAGGGGTGCTCTTGATATGATGCAAGGTGCATGGTGAAACCCTAGCCCCTTGTTGTATCTTAGATTGTTTTAGTTGATTGACATTTGATAAGCTTAGTATAGGTGGATCTTGTCCTTGGGATATGTGCTAGAGGACGCACACTTATTATGAAGGCAGTTATCTTATGTACCATTGACATCTATATCGCACACGTGTTGAGGGGGATGGGGCCTTGGCATAGGATGTGGAGCTAACTTGTGGAGGAGTGCTAGGAACTAGACTCTAGAGGAAGGGTACTTGGCCCTAAGAGCATCAGGACCACATGGCACACTGCTCCTGGGTCCTTCCTTTTACTCACCTATAATGTCCACCCTTCTTCAATCTTCATTACACCACGTGCGAAAGGTCGGCACTGGACTACTATTGAAGAGCGTTAAGAGAGTTTGGAATGCCAGGTAATCTCTGAGGAAGGCTAAGGTTCCTTAGGAAGAGGAAAGTCTTGCTGAGGGACTGGGTCAGGCATGGGTGACATGATTAAGCTAGATGAGGGGTCAGGTTTGGAAGTTAGTTTGGTCCTTGGGCTGCTCAGCAGTGTCTCTCCATTGTGCCTTCCCTTCATCTGGTAGAAGCAGATTCTAGTCCTGCATTTCTTAATTAAAGCTTGAATCCGAGTTTGCTGTTCCAATTCTGTTCCTGTTGAATCTATTCTAGTATTTGGCATTTGGCATTTCCAGTGTATGGTTGAACTTTGAATCTATTTGGCATTTGCAGAATGGTATTACTGTATCTAGTATTTAGTATTTACAGTTTGCGTTTACTATTTAGCATTTACAGTGTCCATTGTAGTTTAATATTTATAAGCCTCAAGGTTGTGGGCACTCTGTTCTAGGCTGAAGCTACAGGCAGAATCAAGAATTGTGAATGAGAATTCAGACTAGTAGAATACTGAGGCATATAGTAATACTTTCCCTCGGCATATTGTAATATTTACATGTTAAGAGTAAATACAAAAGAATATAGAAATTAAAGTACATGGAATTCAAACACCATATTAGGACAGAACAGAACAAAAAGGTTAGGGGTATCAACTTTTGAATTAGAATGTCAATGTAATCATGTAAATGTCACAGACTCACAGTCCATTTTTTAAATTTTATTTTCTCACAGCTTACACATAAAAACTTATTATACTTCAATGTTCAAATATCTGCATGCATTTGTCAAGATTGACATCATTGTTGGTTCTCCTGCCTGTTAGAATTAGAGAAGTAAAGCAGAATAATACTGTCTTTTAAAAATTCTGTTAGATAGATCAATTAAATCAAATCTTAGAACTGTAAACCAATATAGTACTGAACTGCTGAGCTTTAGGAAATCGAATCAGAGAAAGAACAACGATCTACTATGAAACTTACACAATTTCTGAGTGTGCACAATACTCAGATCTGAGTTAACAGAAATTAGATTTAACAAAAGTCTATTTCTCAGTAAGCAAGTTCATTGGATTAGATCTTAGACTAATCAAAAACAAAACTAGTTCTGATATAGATAAAGAACAGATCTAATCAGTAGATCTGATATAGATCTTAAACAAAACAAATCTGATCTATAGATCTGATATAAATCTAA
>ML778869.1:1143131-1181727 GCA_009831015.1 Picea engelmannii | reverse complement strand
GACAAGTATCACATCTTTTGAATAAGCTATTACATCTCTCAAACTCTATATAAGAGAGGTGAATCCCATTGCAATATGTACTTCAGTTATTCATAATATCATATTGTGTTATTGTGTTTATTATTCCTTATGTTTGGTTATGTGCCTCAATCCTACATAGGGTTTTGTCATTGAGTGGCATCAAGTTGTCAGAATCCAGATGCTTTCATGGGAACCTATCAGTGCAACCACCATTCGAGAGAGTCGAAATGGGGCTGTGAGATAAAGGCAAATTGATTGGAGCGCAGATTGTTGCTGGTGCAGATCCTTGCCAGAATTGAGATGCAGATCCGTGATGAACAGGGCCGGTTTGTAAGAGAGAGCCCTAGCTGCCATTTGAAGGAAGATGCTGTCATAGTAGAAAGGAGTTTGAAGCCGTGGT
This sequence comes from Picea engelmannii, assembly GCA_009831015.1. NCBI lineage: Eukaryota > Viridiplantae > Streptophyta > Pinopsida > Pinales > Pinaceae > Picea > Picea engelmannii. The sequence goes on along the minus strand of ML778869.1, from coordinate 1,181,306 downwards.
GTATTATTTCATGATAAAGCGGAACTGCCACATGTGCTGGAGAGGAGCTGATGCCTAGCCTCTATTCGAGCCATCATGATAGAGCCACCATATCAATTAGGAGTTGACACAACTCTTTTAAGCTGCTGTAGCAATTTATGCTTCCTAAAAAAATTGCATTCAAACCGGAAATGTTTAAAACTCCCCTTGTCTATGTTATCTCAGCAAAGTGGCCTAAGACATTGGTGCAACATAACTCAAAGTGGTTTAGGCCTTTTCAATTCTATTATAGTCTCAACTCTCAAGTCAAACTTATATTTGGACAATGTGATCCATGCTATAGAACCAGAGAAATGAATAAAAGAAGTTATATTCCAAAGGTGGTTGGGGAATTTGACCTGAGAGAACACAGAATATACCTCAGATAAGATAAGATCAGATAATTTTATTAATGTCCAACAAATGACCACAATGGTAGTTCAATGGGACTAGAAAGAGGCACATCCAAATTAGTTACATATTGGAAGCACAAAAGCAACTCCTACATCAACTCTATCAAAAGCAGATCATAACATGGCTCAGAAGAATGCTAAATATGCTAGAAAATAGATGAGAATCTACAAAAGTCTCTCTATAGTTGTGCCTCTCTTCAGCCTCACTATTTTTTTATCTTTAATATTTTATGCAAGTAAATCAAAACACCAGTACCTGAGCTGCAAGAACAGCAGCACTCTCAGTATTAGAGCTCGACTCTCCTGTTTCATCTATCCCTTTTAGCAATCCCTGGTTATAGAGCAAAACGATAGTCAAAATCAGAAAAGATGAATACCTCATTCAATAAAATGTAGACCAATTAACAGTGAACCACCTTAGGTCTATTCGAAATAAATATAGCAGTAAGATAAGATAAGATAATTTATTAATGTCCAACGAATGATCATAAAGGTAGGTCAATGGGACTGAAAACTACAACAAGTATGAGTACAATGTGGGAGTGCAAACACAACTCCTAGATAGTGCTGAAAATAACATAAAGAAAGAAACCTAAAATAAAGTGATCCAAAATATGAGTATGCCCAACTCAAAAGTCTGTAAAAAGAGAGCTGGAGTGAGAGAGAGGTCTGACGATGAGGCTGTCAAGGTCTCACGAATCTGATGGCTGAGGGCAAAGGGAGCGAACTAGGCACTGTCTCGCTGTCGGAGTCCTCGGAGCATATCAGGGGGTCCAGCTGTATGATCCTGGGGGGATGTAAGACCGAGGGATATTCCTATCATCCGAGGCCAAAAGGAAGAAACTTTGTATATATCTGTGGTAGTTCGTCTGAATCTGGGAGGTGGTTTGACGGACAAGAGGCGCCCTGCTCTGTATCTGTCTAGAGCTAGTCCCTCTAACTCTCTGAGAGTGTATGGAGTCTGGACTGATGTACAGTTCGACACCTCCAAACCAGTCTCAATGATAACAATCTGTCTTCCCGACGAGAAGGCTGAGGAGAGACTCGAGATCTCACCAATCTACTGTCCAGTGTACTCTGAAACTATGTCCGACGTTTGGTGCTCTGATCTAATGGATTGGTCGGAAAGTATGATGTGATCGTCCTGGTCATCACAAGGCAGGGCATGGTGTGGAGTAACTGAGATCTGTGGCTGAGGATCTGCCTGATAAAGAGGGCTAGGCATCGCTGGTCCTGGTACCCGAAGAAAGTAGAGAGTGAACCCCATTAATCCCTATAAAGGCAATGGTAGCATCCTCTAATGTTATAGTATATGGGGAACCTAAAGATGAGGTGCATCTCTATCTCCAGCTCCTGTAAGTGCTTATAGTAAAGATACCTATAAAAGAAATTCCATCCAACCATAATATGAATGCCCAATCGTAGTTTTGTTCTTCTAAATTCTAACACATTGAAACTTGCAGAAAAAACAACCCAAGAGAAGTCAACAAAGTAAAACGTTTTAAATGTAACTAGCTAACGTGTGTAGAATGCCCCAAAAAATTTTCATTCTCGTCTGTTGTGGCTTCTTCTCACTATGAAATCTGTTTGAAGCAGTATGTATCTGTTACACTACATGTCTCTTTCAAAGAGGTTCTAGATTTACTTTCAGGAATTTGGCTAAATTCTAGGTGAGGTGTCACTATGTGAGCCAGCATTATCCAATCTCCCAAAGCAATGCTATAGTATATACCCTAACTCAAGTGTTGGGGGAGTGGAAGAGAAATCAAAAAATATATGGGATGCTACCTTTATTGCATGATTACCTTGACTGCCTGAAAAATAAACCAGGTATATCATATTGGAAGCCAACTTATATCTAGTATTTTGAACCTTTTATAAATGTTTTCCCATTTCTTGCAGTGCAGAGACAAATTGTTCATACCTGCTTTTTTCAAAAACTAATGCAAAAGTTAAAACTATCAAATCCATGTAAAGCAGGGATTTGTTTCCTTACAGTAAAGTTTTAGAGTGGAGAAATGCTATGGAAATCTCTATGGTATGCTACACATACCACATGATTACCTTGACTGTGTGCAACAAAACCAGGCATACTTTCAGCGGATGGATGTAGAGAACCCCCAAATTTCAGGTGACAACATAAGGTACAGCAACCCAAAAGATATTCTAAAAAAATTAATTTTTATACTATATTAAAACAGTATAATATATGTATATAGTGTAGTATAATATAATATAATAATAATCTAATTTTAAGGTCGCAGCCAAGCCAGACACCAAATTGGTGTATGAGAACCCCTTGTTTGTGGGACAAGGGAACCCCTCCGCACAGCAATTTGACTGCTAAAGTCTACGGAAGTATACATACCCTACCCCCCTCTGGATTTGAACTTGTGACCTCTTACGAGGAAACACATGTTCTTAACCATTAGGGCCACTCAAAAGGCTACCATATACACTATGTTAATAAGTATATATACTATATTATTAAATATATATACTATTGTATTTTATAAATTGCTATATACTGTCAAATAATGCACATACACAATTGCAAATACTTGCAGAGAGAGAAAACAGAGATATTCCTTTATTGATTAATCTGTAACAACCCCCTCAATAATCATATGAAAATCAAACGCTTGACCCAAGTTCAAACTTATTTGGACCAAGAACATCGAAGATATTTACAGCTTGCCTCTCAGATACACTCCAAAAATCTGATTCTGAAGCTGTCATCAAATGAGAAAAAATGTTGGATTGTACATGTACCTGGCATCGGTGAAGGAGAACAAATCATGCCATTAATCACTTCTCTGACCATTGACTCATCAGCCAGATGAGAGTCAATGTTGGTTGAAAATTTCAGTCCACCTACCATATATGTAGAGGCTAATTTCAACTTCAAAAAGCTTCCCTCCCCCACATCTAGGTACCAAAAATGTTTCAAAGCTCACAAACTAAGCCTCTGGAAATTGCCATAACCTATAAGGAATCTTATCAACCTCTGCAAATTGTACCCCTTATCGCTGATCCAAACCTGCAAATTGCACCTATGGTGGCTGATTTCTAACAATCTTTACATCGAACCACCAACCAAATCGCATTGGCTCTAGCCTAGAGAAATCCAGCTTTGTTAGGAACCATCAGTGCTTTCGTCCACTCATCCTTATCTTCTCCTTCATCAACCTGGGACTCAACAAACTTTAAACCAACAAACAAAACAGCGGATAAGATAGATAAGATAATTTTATTAATGTTCAACAAATGACCACAAAAATAGGTCAATGGGAGTGCTGAGTACAGTAGCGCCAATACAATGTGGGAGCACAAAACCAGCTCCTATATAAAGCAAGATGAAGAATGTAAAGTACTAATCTAAACTAAATGCCTGAAAACTGAACCCTAAGAGTGGAGAGCAAAACTGGAAGAAAATGTACAAGGAGGGTATATCCAAAGTTCTGAAAACAAATAATATAAGCATTTCAGGGTCCACCAAAGTTAGCTCCCCTAACATCTGAGGCCGAATGGAGGAAACTCTATATAGAGGACTGTCTAGAAGAAAACCTGGAAGAAGAATTGGACTGCAGTGTGTCGTTGCCTAGAATAGGTCACCCATCGCTGAGGTCTAGAAGGACCTGTCTGACTGCTAGTGTGAAATCTAGAACGACACTGTCACTGGGGTCTCTGGGAAGAAGGGATGGCCCTCCACCTCCTCACTGATCTAGGATCAGAAGCAACGCTGCTATCAACTTGATGCTTGGTCCCCCTAGCAAGTGGGAGCAACGAAAAAAATGAAGTAATCAGGTGGAGATCAGTCGAGGGGGTGGCTGGAGGAACTGGGAATGGAATCCTTGGGCTCCCTCATGTACAAAGCCAGGCATCTCTGGTCAAGGTACCGGAAGAAACAAGAGAGGGTCTGTGACCAGTGATCAAAATTGCACCCTTCCAAACCCTTCCAAGGGGTTCAAACTCGTCGAAAAAGTGTAATTCAAGAATCACCCTTCAAAAAAAAGTAACTTTTTGAATTCACTCATCATTTATGAAGGACTACAGATATTATAAACTTTCAAAAGGGCAACATTTTCAACAACCCATCATTGTTGCCACTCCCAAGCCATGGGTGCCCAACAATCATTGTACCTTCACTATTAAATGAAGATGGATGTGAATGGTGATCAAGATTCAGGATTCCATGCCCACTAGTTGCCTCTGACATCTAAACACTAAATCATCTTGATTATTGTTGTCACTCATCTATTAATCGGTACAATGTTCCTTTCGACAACATTAAATCCATCACATGGTTCACACCCACATAATCCTACCACTGCATTGACATACCTTCCATTTTAAGTGTCACTTAATTAAAGCTTGGACACCTTGTCTTCTCAAATCCTCACTTGAATGAATGTGTTATGAGAAGTGTCGATCATGTGATCCAACGATTAGCGTCATTTATTGTCCATACTTAATGTGTTCGGCTTGCACACTCTGCAATAATGTCATTTCCTTTGATCTCTCTACTTCCATTCTTGTCTCTACAAAAACCCAAAGCTATTAGTCATGGCCTATGGGGGTAAAATGTAATGGCATTAGCAACTTATTAACACTATTAATTGCAAACATGTACAAGCTTAATGGCAAATTTCAAGAGCAAACAACAAACGCTGAGAGAACCTCAAGCAATGAGGTAATCTCCCTTCACATTTACATATTCTCTCTCTAAAGGTAACTTAAATGTTGATAAATAGTTATTATATCGCATTGGCATGCTATGTGTCTATATGTTATAACTTATCCGTCATGACATAGTTATTATTTGCGCACATTACCTAGTCTCACGATCATTTAATATGTAGTTCATGGCATCCTCGTTATTTCAATAGATACTTAATGGGAACGAAAAAAATCAATGCTTGAATGTAAAGCTCTCAACAATCCATGGAGATCTTGGACAGCTCTAATCAATCTCATGGTAAAGATAATGAGCAATTTTGCTTTGTTTCGTATAGAAATCACTAAATGATTCTGTTTCGAATAATAAACTCTATCAAGCTCAGTGAAAATTTATAACATGTATGTTCTTGATTAAGTTTAGATATGAAATCGCACAAAATGGACCTTGTCAACATAACAAACTCTGGAATTGTGATTACCACTGTGAGAATTGTGATATGTTCATTAAGTTTTCTGTATCATCAAATCCTCACTTCTATGCTTTTCCAGAATGATTATTCCCCTTTTCCCGATTCTATGTATATTTATCTATCACATTGTTTCACTTATTGATGTTTCTGGCCACACTAACATTTTTTTGATGATATTTTTCCGTGTCAAATATTTTGAGAATGCCCCCTAGAACTCTCTTTTCTTATGCGTCATCCCAAACCCAAAAGCTATGAGATGTATCCCTTGCAGCATTGAATACTTCAAGAAACATTTTTGATACCTTGGTGAGATTTTAGAGCAAGTTATGGAGAAGGTTATAAAATTATTGTTATCATCGGATCTATGCATTGGGGATTATGCTCTAACATACACTCTCACATACATTTTTTATTTCAAATAAATCTTATATTTACAAAGATCTGTACAAAAAAAATTGGAAGGGTATATACAATGATGATATAACCTCTTCCTCAGAGAAACATGAGATGAAGGAAAGTCAAAATACTCGGCTGGGTCCAAAGAGCGAACATCTTTTATCAAGAGAGTTCCTTTGGCCAGAAGTTGATGGTGTATCTCATCCCGACACGGGACAAAAGGAAGAGATGTAGCTAACCTCATGTGAAAATACTGCCTTGCACCTAATTTTCCACAGAATGAATAAAGCACAGATCCTCAAACAATGTCATAGCCCTGCAAATGTTGGGCGGATCCAAAAGCAACAATCACCATGTAAAGCAAACCACCAGCGAACACTACTCTGAAGCACCCCTGAGCACTGATCCTGAAGAAACCTCCAACACTACTTGACCAACTGGCACTCCCAAAAGATGTGCTTGACTGTCTCCAAACACTGACACATAGGACACAGGCCATCTGAAAGTCCACTCTTGGTCAGCCTGGCCTTGGACGGAACCCCCTGATAAATCACCAGCCGTGCAAAAACTCTCAACTTATAGGAAAGCCAAAACAAACAAACACAATGCAAATGATGGATCCATCTATCCTTTGAATCCATGTATAGCCAATGAGCATTCAGGACCGGGGATAACAGATGTCTCCGATGAAGCACTAGATACAAACGATGGGAATCATGCTACTTAATAAGAATAATAGACTTTGTGGATTTGATCAACAATTTCCTTTAGCTCTTGTTTGTATGTATCTCACTAAACTCCAAATCATAAACATCTTAGCCTAAATAATCAACCATGGATCATGCTAGATTTTCATAATTCTAGAGGATCATAACACAAGTAGGCTCTCTTACGGTTTATCCCACATTCTTAAAGTGGAATGACTCCACTTGATTGTAGCCCTATATAAGAAAGATTTTTCTTTCATTTATATACAATATGGAGAACTCTTTCAAGTTATCTTGGTTTATTTATGTGCTTGATTTCCGTAATATGGTATTAGAGCCCAGCATTCTCGAAGTTGTATCAAGAATCTCAAGCCTTTGAAAGACAAGGTCTTCACTCTTGCAACTTTAGTATTTTCGAAGCCGTATCAAGAGTCTCGAGCCTTTGAAAGACAAGGTTTCCACTCTTGCGACCTAGGGACTGCTGCCAGCAGAGACGGATCGAGCGATCACAAGCATAGCACATTGAAGGGCCAAAAGGGTTTCATTGAAACCAGTGCCCAGATTTGCAAATCTAGAAGATTTGAGTACATTGAAGAGCCAAAAAGGGTTTCATTGAAACCAGGTATTGTTTCATGGCCCTACTATACGGCACTACTACTTTGGCTCCTCTTCTGCTCGCTAGAGGTTCTCAACTGTGATTTACCTTGTCTATCTTGTCTTAATTATGCTTTGATGAAACCTTAATCTACCAAAACCCTCATCTCACCTTGAGATGTATAGCCTAAATTAAGTCTAAGTCATTAATGTATAAAATACATTTTATTAGATTCCTTAAGCTAAATCAATTGCAAAACATAAGATATTTCATTTTTTCCCAAGTGAATTACGAAAATAGAATTAATTACCCACTTTTCCTAAGTGGTCACTTTCGAAAAGTCTCGAACCACTTCCTACATGTTCACTCTAATAGCTATGCAAGAAGTTCATGTTCAAGCTCCATTTCTCAACATGCCATTCTTGAGGAGGGTGTTGAGCCCTAGATGGCATGGGCACACTTGGTCACTTGCATGGAGGCTTATACTTGACTTGAGGACACTTGGGATGAGGGAGTGGTCATGTAGGTGTGGTGGACCCAAACGATCACATAGCTTTGGAGGAATGTTCGAGCTTTGGAGGCTTGTAGAGGAGGACCATTGGACACATCTCATGGAGCGCTCATGCCTAAGAGCCTTGCTTGTGGACGTCTTCACCTTGAGTTTGACATGTGTCACTTGGAGAAAGAGTGCTTCACTTGTGATCCTACTTGTGTAGAGTTAGGTTGCTTGTAGAGGTTTAGGTATATTGTTGGCCTCCCTTACCTTTCATATAAATAGAGGAAGGAAAGAGTCCTTTCATTCATTTATTCATCGTCTCTTGTTAGAGATATGAGGAGTGTAGTGCACTAGCCTCTCTCTCTCTTTGTACTCTTCATTGGAATATCACCCTTTGTCCTGGAGCACTAGGGTCCTTGGGAAGTTCAAGGTCCTTCTAGGGTTATGGTTTCACCCTAAAGGAGGTAAAGGAGCTAGGGTTTATAAACCATGGATGATAAGGAAGCATTGTGAGAGAAGAACTCTAGGGTTTTGGAAACCCTAGTGCTACTTGTTATGCTTGATTGAGAAAGATAAGATAAGACAAGATAATTTTATTAATGTCCAACGAATGACCACAAAAGTAGGTCAATGGGACTGAAAAATACATCAAGTGTGGGTACAATGTGGGAGTGCAAAAGCATCTCCTAGATAATGGTGAGAATAACAAAAAGAAAGAAACCCTCGATCTAATTACTGCCAAGGAAAAAAAATGTATATAACAATATCATATGTGCGGTGATACAAAGTGGGAGTGTCCATGGAAGGAATTGGACAACTCAATACTAGACGAGAGGTGAAGCTAGTGAGGTCAATGTCTCTTGGATATAATGACCGATGGCGAGGGGAGTGACAGGGGTTGCGCTGGCTCACTGTCGAAGTCCTCGAGTACCATAGGGGGATCCAACTGTATGATCCTAGGGGGGGGATGTAGGAGCGAGGAAGCTCGATTCTCCTACCATCCGAGGTCAAAGGAAAGAAGCTATGAATAGATCTCTGACTGCTCCACTGGGGTTGGAGGCGGTCCGATGGGCGAGAGGTGCCCTGCTCTGGACTCGTCTGGAGCTAACACATCTGTCGCGATGAGGCTGCGTGGTCAAGTGTATGGTCCTGCACCTCCGAACTGGTCTCAAATATATCGGTCGATCTCTAGGGGGGAGAATGGGCCCGAGGTCTCACCACTCTACGGTCTGAGGTACTCTGGAACTCAGAGACGTCTAGAACACTCATGGGAGACAAGTGTTGAAGCCAAGGAGGACTTGTCGATGTTGATGCTAGCATGTTGTGGATCTTTGGTGGTGGTTAAGGTTTTCATGGTTTTCCCTGGCTAGAGTTTGGAGAGCTAGAGATTGTGACAACTTTGTGATAAAGTTGTGGTATGTACAAGGACTTCATTTCTTCTATATGTGTGTGTGTGTTTGTGTGTAAAGTTTCCAACTATCCAAAATTTTGTAGTTCGAAATTTGATTTTCAACTTGCATTGTCTTCTTGATAGGGTTTACTAGAGGGAGTGTTAGCTTCCAGGGTTACTTTGAAAATGTTTACACCATGTTTGGGGATGCTTCATGTGATGTGGGGTGCATGGTGGATGAATCTTGGTGGTTCCGAGATGGATAGACATAGTGGAGTTGACTTGCTCAAAGTCTGCTAGACCATGTATGGATGTTCGTATGGCTTTCTTCCCTAGAGCATTGGAGACCTATTGAGCTTTTTGACCTTCTTCATGATGCACACATGGAGGGGTGGTTGCTTGCTTGGTGGACGCCTTGCTATGGAGGAGCATTGGGCATTCTAGCGGAGCGCATTGAGCCCTAGATGGCATGAACACACTTGATTGTTTGCATGGAGGCTTGTACTTGACTTGAGAAAGCTTGGGTTGAGGGAGTGGTTATGTAGGTGTGATGGACCTAAAGGAGCATATGGCTTTGGAGGAGCATTGGACACATCTCATGGAGCACTCATGCCTAGGAGCCTTCCTAGTTGACGTCTTCACCTTGGAGCTTGACATGTGTCACTTTGAAAGAGGGCACTCCACTTGTGAGCCTACTTGTGTAGGGTTAGGTTGCCTGTAGAGGTTTAGGTATATTGTTGGTCTCCCTTACCTCTCATATAAATAGAGGAAGGAGGGAGTCCTTTCATTGGCAAACTAGCCTCTCTCTCTCTCTCTCTCTCTCTCTCTCTCTCTCTGTACTCTTCATTGGATTATTACACTTTGTCCGAGAGCACTAGGGTTCTTGGAGAAGTTCAAGGGTTGTCTAGGGTTAGGGTTTCACCCTAAGGGAGGCAGAGAAGCTAGGGTTTGTGATAAACCCTAAAGGATAAGTAAGCATTATTCTTGTAGCTCTTGCGAGTGAAGAAGACTGGGGTTGTGGAAACCCTAGTGCTACTTGTTATGCTTGATTGAGAAAGAGATCGGAAGGAGACCTCTAGGACACTTGTGGGAGACAAGTGTTGAAGCCCAGGAGGTCTTGTCAGTGTTGATGCTAACTTGTTGTGGATCTTTGGTGGTGGCTAGGGTAACTCCAGCACTTGTTGTTCACACTAAATTGATATAACATGGGGCTGAAATTGTTAAGTGATTTAACATATAACTGGAAGATAAGAGAACAGATTTTCTGCTGTAAAATCTGTGATAAAAAAGTGACTTTCAGATCTGGTATATGCTTGGAAAAGTGTGCCCTAAGGGCTGAAACTTGTTGGCATATGTTTGGTCTCTTTTCTCTTGAGCTGCCTAGTAAGTTGGGTTGAAGTGAAATGAAATATTGTCCATTGTTTGCTGATGAAAATTATATTTCAAATTAGCCCTAAGGCTGAAAGTTCACAGGGATTAGATCCAGGGAACCTCCGATATGAGGTGAAATTTCTGAATTTGCATTAATTGCCCTATACAAAAATTTCAACATGGTCTCAGAGCTATTTTCACTGAGATTGCTAACTTCCCCATCCAAGTTGACTTGCCTCACCAAAAATTAACCATCTTCGACAAGTCCAAAGAGAAAGACTGGGAGCAAGAGTCTATATCCTTCATGCAAGGTATCTTGTTTAATCCTTTCCTTTCATCCCCCTTTGTGATTTCAGGTTCGTGACAAGAATGTTAAAAAATTAGCAACACACAAACTCTCACAGACATATATCTTGTATTGGGAAACCAAACCTGAACATTAGAGCTCTCAAAAATGATATGCAATGTTCGCATGTATGTACCTGAAGCTCTGAAATGATATCCGACAAACGACCACTCCTTATAAGAACAGATCCTGTAAGTCCTGTACAGTAGAAAAACCCAGCAACCAAATGCTTAGTTAACAAATAAACTTTATTAGAAAAATTAATATTGTTGTAAAAATGCAAATCCCCTTTTGTGTATCACCCTTTTATTCGACAATAAAACTTCAATGCTCAGCCAAAAAGATGAAGAAAATTTGTCATCAAAAATGTGGATCCCAGTGGGCAAAACCAAGATAGAAATATTGATATATGTATCAAGTTAAGGATAACGGTTAACCTATTAATATTTCCCAAATCTAGAACTAGGATTTTAGATCCAATATACAAATGATTAAATATAAGCATCGTAGTTGTCCACTAAAGAAACAATGAAATATGAATCCTGGGTCAGTTGCTTCAAATGCTTCAATATCCCAAGAACCAACCAAAATTGAAAAGAAACGGCTAAAATACAGCTTCTACACTAATCAAGCAGTCGAAGGCATAATTTCAACAACTTAAGTATAACCAAATTTGTGAAACTTGTAAAATTAAAAAAATCCCAAAGCTAATTATTAAGTTTCATAATCAAGCAGATTGTTGATTCCATACAAGCACCCAATGAACTCGATGTAAAATATACCAAGATGTGCATGCAATGAAAGTGGGTTGCAATCAGAGATGGGGCATGAAGCAAGGGAGGAAGGAAAGTTCTAAAATCTGAAGCAATGGAATCTGACCAAGTGGATTATGAAGGAGAGGAGTTTTCTCCTAGGCCAATTTTTTGATCTAAGGAGGAACTCTTGGAGATATGGAGGGGTTCAAAAGTTTTCAACGAAGAAATATTGCTAAATCATAACAAGGAAGATAACTCTAGGAGGCCTTTTGGTGATGGTCTATGCGACTTGGAATTTAGTTCTGACAAGACAGAATAGACCCATCATGAGGAATTTGACAGAGGAGGGCCTGTCAACAAGGAAAGGACAAGCTAAAACTTTAACTTTTCTGTCCTTGGAGTTAAGGATGACAATGTTGTGGGTTCAGGTGGTCTGTGTAAGGAGGGAAATGCAGAAGGGAGGTCGATCGAAGGCATAGATGTCCTGAACATTGGAGAGGTGAAAAAGGTTTTTGAGCCAAGTTTTGATCTGTGGGTTAGTCCTCATTGCAGACCTGTAATCTCAGGGTTTGAAGAAGGACAAGGGTTTGAGATAGATTTAGGGCTAGGAGCGCTATCAGAACTGCGGCTGAGAGCCGAAGAGTTATCTGACAATTGGGGGGAAGGAAAATTGCAATAGAAGGGAAAGTGATCAAGAAGAAAAGAAAGCGGAAGTGTATCAAACCGAAGAAAGAGCAGGTTAAAATGGTTCTTACTAGAGATGTAGGGATGGAAGCAGTAAAGGGGATAATGGAAAAAGCCCTCAAAGGGAGCTTCATGGGCAAGCAAATCAGAGGGGGAAACCTTAAGAGGTTCGCTGGAGGATAATTGGGTCAAATTTTTTCGGTGTCTTCCTAAATATCACATTTTGCTCGGAGGGTGGCAATTTTTCAAGTTCAAAACTGAAACGGATGCAAAGAAGATTCTGAGTAATTGTTGGTATTGGGGTCCCTCAATTCTATTTTTAAAACAATGGAGGCCAGGGTTTGAACCTAGAATCAAACCCCTCTACATTCAACCAGTATGGGCATTGGGTAATGATGTGAAGCATTCCTATGGAACTCTAGAGTAAAGATATTCTGGAAAAACTGGGTAATAGCTTGGGCAAGTTCTTAGATTTTGAAGAAGAATTCTGGAATCAGTTCAATAAAAGAATCATTAAAATCTTAGTTGTTGTACCTTTTTTTTAGGCCTGTGTTAGCTTGGTATATGGGTTTATGTTGTGATTTTTGTTAGGACTGATGAGGTCTGTATTGTGTGAGAGCCTGTTAAAGGCCTATATGCTATGTTTTTTGATACTGTTGGAAGGGCTACTTTGTTAGAGGTTTAGGTTTCCTGATGCTGGGATGCTGACGAGGAATCTAGGACATGCTATGAAGCATGTGAAGAATGTAATTTTGTTTCTGTTAAATGAAATTACAAATTTTTTTTCCACAGAAAAAAAAAATAGTGCACTGGATAACCGTAAAGCATGGGATAAGCACAAGGCAGGATGTGGATCCAAAGCTCGCCAATTCTGAAAATGAAAATACACAGAAGAAATTGCTAGTGGGGCATTGGTTGACTGGTGAAATTAATGGAGTATGATCCATCTGCCTAGTTATAATTACAGCTAAATGTTCTTTCCTATTTTAATAATAGTGCACTGGATAACTGTGAAGAGTATGATTACAATTTAGCACAGGGCAGTATGTGGATCCAATGTTTGCGAGCTCTGAAAATGAAAATACACAAAATTTGCCAATGGGGCATTGGTTCACTGGTGAGGTCGATGGAGTATGATCAAGCATAGGATTAGCACAAGGCAGGATGTGGTTCCAAAGTTTGCAAGCTCTGAAAATGAAAATACATGTAATTTTCCAACAGGACATTGGTAAATTGGTGAGGTTGATCGAGTAAGATCCATCTGCCTGGTTTTTTTTGACAGTTAATCATTCATTCTGATTAAGGATGCCAAAGAATTAGATGCATTAGCTCATTCTGATTTTATTTCAGCTTTAGTTGCTATAAGGAAGATGAAATAAGAGTCCACTGTATTTACCCTTCCACTTTTATTTTCATCTTTCTTGTTAATATAATATAAGACGAATTATCCAAAAAAAAAATAATAATGCACCAGATAATTGTAAAGCATAAGATTTGGGGAAGGCAGGATGAGGATCCAAATTTTGCCCGTTTTGAAAATGAAAATACACATAATTTTCCAACAGGGTATAGGTTCCTTGGTGAGGTTGATGGAGTATGATCCATCTGCCTAGTCTTTAGAACAGCTAATTGTTCATTCTTATTTTTTTAACAATGCACCACATAACTAGGGGTGGTAGGTGCCAGGGGGTTCAATTTTGACCCCAGAGGACAAAGAGAACATCGATACTCATGGGGATTAGGCCACAAAACAAACAATCAAGCAGAAGTCCTGGCGGCACTTAAAGGTTTGACATTGATTCCCAAAGACAAATCGCAGAGCATCATTGTGATAGGTGATTCAGAACCAGTGATCAAAAGCCTAAGAGGTATAAGTAAACAGATCAACCCCAACCTGCAAGGCATCTATAAAAAAATAAAACTTGAATAAGGCAAATTTCGAAGTGTGGAATATTTTCACATCTTGCGACACCATAGCCAGGAAGCAGATCAGTTGGCCAAGGCAGCCAAATCAATGAATCAAGGAGACCTAAAGGATAACGAGGTGATCTTCACGAATTACCCGTCTTAGTAATATGGAAGAAAGGAACTCTACAATTTCTTCTCATTTTATCAAAAGAAGAACCAAACTACATGTTAATTTGTCAAAGAAGAAATGTCAATTTAAACATTAGAAATGGATGTAATGATAATCCAAAACTCTTTCATGAGGGTCGCGATGTGACTCCTCTCATTACATCTAGCTGCGTCACCTTCTCATTATTCTCAAGATCATGCCCCACGTCATCCCATGCATCCATCTATACCATCTGGCGGATGAATCCATTCTCCCTCACGCAAGCATTTACCTCCAAACACTCGAAGCGTATCCTCACATGTGGGACTGGATCTCCACATTTTACCATGAAGAAATTAGGCAGGCGGGTCATTCAGACTGTTCCAAGGGTTACGATGCAACAGGTGACAAAGTCATTTCAGAAGGTGGCACCGGATAACACACGAGGTGCGGATAACGGTCATTACATGAAGCAGCATATGGTGAAATGCAGATGGAGGAGGATTATCATTGTTTTCTACCTCAACCCCATACAGCGATCGCGTCGACTGCATCTCCAGGTTCATAGCCACTCCAGAATGTGGCACAGTGAACGGACAGAGTGTGACTGTAACACTTGTGAACTGGAAGCAATGAAATTGAAATTGGAACACCAACAGCAATATATTGCAGGCCTCAGAGAATCTTAAGCACAGTTCAGGCAAGTGAAGAACGACGTGACAAACAGATAACAATTGTTTTGAAAAGAGTAAACCGACAAACACAGCAAATTCGTCAATTGGAAAGGGGAAAGCATGAACGCAGAAGTGCAAATCAAACCCAGCAGGAAACCATTCCTTCGGCAGGTTCTCAGGCGTCGTGTGAGGTGGAGCAGCCTCTGCATCAGCAAGCAGTAGGCAGACCCCAGAACGAAACTCAACCTCAAGTGGACAGTGAACTCAAGCTAAATCAATCAGGTTTTTTAAACATCTGTATTTGCTCTAATTATAGGATAGTGTTCTCTCTAATCCCAGAAACTCGCATAATGTGGGAGCGTTTGAGCATTTTTAAGTGCTATGAGGAATTTTATCTCCTCGTGTTTTGGACAATATGCTTTGTATTTACAATGGTGTACTCTGTGGCTGGTTTTATCACTGCTACAGGCCTCTTTTAATACAAACCAATACTCGTTTTTGTAAAAAAAACAAAAACAATGCACCAGATAACTATTAAGCGAAAGATTAGCACAAGGTAGGATGTGGTTCCAAAATCTGCCAGCTCTGAAAATGAAAATACATGTAATTTGCCAACAGGACATTGGTTCACTGGTGAGGTCAATAGAGTATGATACATCTGCCTTGTTCCTATGACAGCGAATTGTTAATTCTTAATTTAATAATAACACACCAGATAACTGTAACACATAAGATTAGCACAAAGCAGGATGTGGATCCAAATTTTGCCAGCTCTGAAAATGAAAATACACGTAATTTGCCAAAAGGGCATTGGTTAATTGGTGAGGTCAATGGAGTATGATCTATCTGCCTAGTTTTTACCACAGCTAATTGTTCATTCTTATTTTGATTATAATACACCAGATAAGAATAAAACATGGGATTAGCACAAGGCAGGATGTGAATCCAAATTTCACCAGTTCTAAAAATGAAAATGCATGTGATTTGCGAACAGGGCATTGGTTCACTAGTGAGGTCACTGGCATTAAATTGCCCACTACTGTTTCATTCCGGCTATGGCCTAGCCCACCTGAATGGCCTTCATTTTGCACACCTTCACACCACGGCCCCACCTTCAATTTGCACACCTGAATGGCATAAGGGTAGGAGTGGGAGGGTGAAGGTGTACCCCCAACCTTATTTTACACACCTTCACCAGCCACCCCCATCCTCCCCCTCATGAGGGTGTGCACTCTCACCCTCATTTGCACACCTTCATCACCCACTACCACTCTCATCCTCATGAGGGTAGGAGTGGAGCTTGAAAGTGTGCAGAGGGTGGGGTGTGAAGGTGTGCATTTTACACATCCTGTCTCCACCCTATGAGACCAGGTACAAGTTTTGGGTAATTTCAATTTGGCAGAATAGTTAGCTCTCGTACCTATCACCTAAGTTGAAGGAACTTTGCTCTATGTGGTGCAGCTTCCTGGGGATGGTTTTCTTAAAACACTTCCAAAAGACAAAACAGTAAATACACACAATTTATTGTCTAGACTCTAAAATGTTTCCCACAAGTTTAACGTAGCATTTTAATTGAAGTGCAAGAGTAAATGCATTCCCTGCAGTGACGTCTTGGAATCTTATAATATCTTTTACCAATATTAAAAATAGTAATGGACCATGCAATTAGTATCCCATATTAATACCATATTGCATCCTTAATATCCCCAACCAAGTTAAGGGCTGCGACCTCAATACACAAATCAGGGCGGGCGAATTTAACGAAATAATTTCACGGAATAAGTATACTCAATTGTAACATCTAAGCAGAAGGTATCAATACATATGAAAATAAATTTAATTGAAATTTAATTGAAGCTAATTATAGGAATGTTATCCTCCCCACCCAAGTTCAATTCCTGCAAGTGACATGTTGATCTCCCCACCCAAGTTCAATTCCTGCAAGTGACATGTTGAGCTCCTAATAAGAGTATAATGTTGCAACACCCTTGAACCCTGTGTTGACAAAACCTTGAGGTTCTGCGTAATCCAACTTATGCCTGGATACCATCCTCTATTAAAGAAAGTGCCTGTCCTCTAATAAGGAAAGTGCCCGGCATGTTTTCCCCGAGATGTGCATTCACGGAAAATAAATAAATAAATTGAATTGAGGTTAATAATCTGTATGGTAGCTGAAACTTTCTAGAGAAAACTGTGTAAGAGTTTACGAAACGTGCAACGTTTTGAGTGGACACTCCAGTTCCACCCATCTTCAGGGACAAGTAAATCTCTAATGGTAACGAAAAGATTGTTGGTGTTGAGGATTTAGAGGAGGAAATGTGAGGTCAAGAATAATTAATAATTTATCTCAATGACCATTGTAAAGACCATTGGGAAATAATATAATAAGATCAAGAAATTAGTGATGGGTTAAATAAGAGATTTAATAAATAATTAATGTGATGTTTAGGAGGATTGGGGTAAGAATTGGCCGTTAGGAATAATTAGAAATAGGAAGAAATGGAGTTAAAAATGATTAAATTGTTAAATTAATTAATTGATGTGAGAATTAAATAGATAGGGTAGGACGATTAGGACAAAATTAGAGTTAGGAAGAAAAAGATTTAAAGAGGGGGTTTAAGAGAACTAGATTTAGAAAAAGGGGGTTAATTGGTTTGAAAGGAAGAAATTTTGAACATTGAATGGAAAAAAAATTTGAAAGGAAAATTGTGAAAACGATGTAAGGGAGGGTTAGAAGAATAATTAAAAAGTTAAACTAATGTGAGAATTAAAGTTAAAAGATAAGATAAGAGAAACGAAATTACGAGAAGAGAAAGGGAGATAAATTGTAAGAAAGCTTGATTGGGGGGGTTATTGAGAGGAGAGAGAAGATAAAAAAAAAAATGGCCATAAATCAAACCAAGGGAGATTAGATAGGCGGGAAGCCACTAGTGAAAAATGTGATGAATAGTAGGTTTCCATGATTGATTAAGTTTGTAGGCATCTTCATGATTGAAATTGTTTGGATTTTTTTTATTTCTAGCGCTTTCCAAATGATATGAGATGGCTAGAAGGGGGCAGAGGCAAGAATCTTGGTTTTGTCAAAGCAGATGAGGTGATTAGAGTTGTGAGAGTGTTCTGCGATTGTTGACTTAGAGATGCGATTGTGGTGAGTGTCAACGATGTGTTCCTTAAGGAAGGCTTTAAAGGATCTTCCTGTTTGGCCAATGTATGATTTGCCACAAGAGCAAGGGAGCTGGTAAACGCCTTAGCCAAGCATGGGATCAGATTTGTCCTCAGTCGATCTGAATAATTGTGTGAGGGTTTTGTGGGGTTTAAAAAGAGTTTTGATATTCTTTTTAACCAGCAACTTGGAGATGTGATCAGTAACACCTTGTATGTAGGGAAGAGAGACCAGAGCAAGCGGAGGGGAAGGAGGAGGGGGGGTTTTAGATTTAGGACGGAGGGTAGAGCAGAAGGCTTTATTGATTTGAGAGGTAGAGTGGCCATTGGCTACAAGGGCTTTAGTGAGGTGGGACTTCTCATCATTAAGGACGTGGGGAGTGTTAAATTTGGCAGCATCGACAGTCATTCTCCAATGAGAGGCCATGTGGGCCACCCTGAGGCTAGCCGGGGAGATTTGGAGAATCAACCAGTCTTGGGAGGTATTGACAAAAGCCAGAGAGGACGTACAACCTCTGTGAGTCAAACCAAAAGTCAGGACAAACAAGATGCTATGTGATCTTGTGAGTCTAGCCAAGGCAAAGGAAGAAACCTTGTAAGCCTAAGACAAAAGTCAAGATGTAAATCTAATGCAAAAGTCACGGGGAATGTACAACCTCTGTGAGCATAGACAGTCTAGTGCAAAAGTCAGAAAGAATGTACAACCTCTGTGAGCATAGACATACTAATGCAAAAGTCAAGGGGAACGTACAACCTCTGGGAGCCTAGTCAAGCTTTGTGAGCCATGAGCAAAAGTCAAGGCATCTAGCAAAAGTTAGGTTGAATGTACAATTCCTATGAGCTAGAGAAAAACAATCTTCCTTATGCAAATAATGTAAATGTATTGATCTAGTGCGTTGGCACGTGTAACATTATCCACCATGAAAGAAATTCGAGTTGCCTAACTCAGTTGTAAAAGTCGGTTTGCATGTTTAGTATGAGTTGTCAAACTCAAGTTGTGGTCAAAGTCAAGTTGACAAGTCGAGTTGCATGTTGTGTGTTGCATGTCTAGTTGCACGCATGTCAAGTTGCATGTCAGAGTTGCATGCATGTCAAGGTTGCATGCCAAGTTGCATGTCAAGGTGCATGTCGAGTTGCATGTTGAGGTGGCATGCAATAGACAAGTCGAGTCTCAAGTCAAGTTCTAATTCAAGTTGAGTCTAGTTACAAAAGACATGCAAGGCTCCTTCTATTTAAAGATCCCTCACCTCCCCTTTACACGCCTTTATATACAGAGCTCGACCTCCTCTTCAATACACACAGGTTTTGCAGCGCAAGAGTAAAGGAGACAGGGCCGTGAAGGAGGATAGCATTGCTGTGCATATCAGCAGTGAGGGTCAGCGTGTATTGTTGTGTATATCAGCAGTAAAGGACAGCAAACAGTGTTGTCTATATCAGCAGTAAAGGACAGCAAACAATGTTGTCCTTATCAGCAGTAAGAGACAGCGTGTACTGCTGTGTATGTCAGCAATAAAGGATAGCGAACAGTGTTGTCTACATCAGCAATAAAGGACAGCAAATAGTGTTGTTCATATCAGYGRTAAAAGTCAGTGAAGTCTTGATGTTTGCTCATCTATCMGTCAGGTACTTTTCATGGTGGATTATTGTAATTGATCTTACATATTATTTGCAATAAAGGAAGATTGTTTGCTGGGGTTTTTCTCCCTGTATAGGGTTTCCCCAGGGTAAATTCTTGTGCATGTGTGAGATTCTATCTGAGTACCTCTTCTACATTTGTTCATCATTTCGAATATACATTTTGCTGGTTAATAAATCAAATTGTGTTTAAAGTGCTGAAGAAACTAAAGAAATAATTTGCATATTGAATCAAGCTCGATAATTTAACAGGGAGCAAAGGTTTGAAGAGCTTGAGTAATCAGAGTTTTAAGTACTACAGATTTTTGGGCTGGGTGGTGGTGTGAATGGGCATGAAGGTATAGGTCCGTATGAGTCTTTTTCCTATAAACTTGATGGGTAAGAGTTCYATCRGGTTGACGTGAARCTGAGAACATCAAGAAAAGGATAAGAGTTATCAAGAAAAGGATGAGAGTTATCTGTTTGAATTCCCATGGTAAATTGGATTTGACGGGAAATGCTATTAAGATGGTCAAAGAAGGAGTTTAATGCAGGACGGCCATGGGGCCACACCACAAAGGTGTGGTCAACAAATCTATACCAACATTTTGGCTTTAGTTGGAAGTTGTTTAGGGCTAAAGCTTCAAAATGTTCCATAAATATTTTGGCAACATAAATATTTTGGCAACAACTGGGATAACGACGATCCCATGGTTGTGCCTTCAGTTTGTTCATAGCAGGTTCCTTTAAAGGTGAAAAATGTTGAGGTGAGGCAGATTTTGATAACATTAAGAGTTAATAATCTGGTTTATGCCTGGATACTATCCTCTAATAAAGAAAGTGCCCATCCTCTAATAAGGAAAATGCCCGGGGATGTGTATTCACGGAAAAATAAACAAATAAATTGAATTGAGGTTAATTATTGTCTGATGATGATGGAAAGTATTCAATGATGATATGATAAGAAGGTAAAGAGATTCGAACCTGCGCCGACCAGGACAAGAACCTTAGATGTCGCAACTCCTGCTTGCATCGCCATTGCGTCCCGCAAACCTGGGATCGCTTACCCTGCAATTCAATTTCCTACGCGGTTAACGTTATTTGTTGAAATCGAATATGTATAGCCCGGAGGCTGAAACTCTTTATATTGTCGGTAAATCCTCGAAAGGAAAAAAGACCCAAAACACGCAGAAAAAACAACAAACCTGAATCCTTCCTTCTACGAAATGGCCGCGGAATCGATCGTGGTTAATAATAATAATGGAAAATAAATAGATATAGAGGGTTCAATCAAAACAAAAGCGCACAAACCCTCTACTACTCTCCCTCCAAGTAGCTGGACTACGGTACAATTGACAGTTGAAAATTTTATATACCCGAGGTTTCAATAAAATATTTGATATAATGCTTTTTTCTATAATTAGAAATGGGGAGATGGCGTCGTGTTTAAATGCATCCCGCATAGAACGCCATCGTCAATTTGTGTTATCTCGTGCTGATATTTTAGGTATGAATCTGGTCAAAGTCCTGGCAAAATGGATGGTGTAACCTTTTTACATTAAAATGCTGGCACGACTTTACAATGTAATTAGGAAAATTGATGATAAAAAAAATATATTCCTAATTAGTCTTATAATTAGGAAAATTGATGATAAAAATATATATATTCATTTTAATCTTATAATTAGGAAAATTGATGATAAAAAATATATATATTTATTTTGGTCATGTATTTATATTTATATTTATAGAAACAAGATTTTTCTATAGGCATATCATAATAATAATAATCTATTTTTAAGGTCACGGCCAAGCCAGCACATTAAATTGGTGTATGAGACCCCCTTGTTTGTGGGACAAGGGACCTCCCTCCGCCCAGCGATTTCACTGGTAAAGTCTACGAAGGTATACATACCCTACTCCCCTCTGGATTTGAACCTATATATTGTTGATCAAACGTGATGCTCCCTAGTTGTCCATCTCCAAAACCATGTGTGAGATGCAAGTGGATGCTTTTTTTGAGCTTTTTGGGTATGTGGATGTTTTTTGGGGCTTTTATGCATCAGTGGCTTCAATCTTTGAAACTCTCGAAGGTTGATCGACTCGGTATTACATGGGATGAGAGATCGAATTGAACGACATGACATTGCATACGACCAGAAATCAAACACAGTGGTGGATGTTTATCCAAGCAATAGAGTGTTGTTTCCCATTGATGTTTGTCATCTTCAACCACTTCGAAAATATAACACATGATGTTAATATGAGAAACGGATTAAACCATTGTCTTCGTTGTTGGAAAGTATGTTGTTGCTACTGGATCTAAAGCTCGTACTAGTTATGGATCTGGATCAACGACAGGTACAGGTATTGATGTTGTATCTATTGGTTCAAGCCCATAGCTATGAATGAAAGGTAAAGTGAGTATGGTGGGTGGCGTTATAACTGCATCAATAACAATATTACTTGGGTTCATAAGGTTTTTAGCCAGCCATGTGGAATAAGTGATCAATCAACAAGACCTTCCTTACATTTGCATTTATTTCCTGCCGTTGGCTTGACAATAATGGGTTGATTTGAATAGTCAATCAGATCCTAGAAAAATGCTTTGAAATAATTTTATTTTTTTTAAATCAACTTGTAATGTCACACCTTCGAAAAAGCTCACAATTTTTTGGTCCAACCTCAACTCAACTAATAGGTGGTCAACAACATATCAAATGCTAGGTATAATATAACAAGTGCAGCATGCTACGATATACTGCCTCCGAAACTAATAACTTATTTAATTGATGCATCTATCTATTCCCAATAATGAAAAATCTATATATAAAAGAGTAATTCGAGAAGCTAGCTCATGTGATTAAAGACATTATACACAAATTAGCAATACCAGAAAAAGCAGATAGGGAAGATACCAATGGCCACGCTCACTAACCGCTCATCCCTTTCGCTCATCTCTTTATTAGTTTTGGCACAGCGTCAATTATGAAAATGTTGAAAGAAAATTTTAAATATTAAAAAAATATTCTAATATTTTTATTTATTTAAATAAACCATTAAAAGTTCGTTGATTTGAAAGCCATGACAATAAATGACTATGGAGTCAATTCAAATTTCATATAATAAATGGGGTCTCGAAATCTGTGAAGGCTGCAATAACACTATGAATTTATTGACCAATGAGGAGTTAAAAAAATATGATTTTAATTATATTAAAAAAAAAAATTATAATTGTTAACATTGAAATTGATACAAAATTTTCAAGTCAACACACAACTAATATAAAAGTCAATACTAACTCATTGCAATATACTAAGGCAATACAATAAGGGCAATAGTTGCAAAGCACCTAGTTCGTTTCTACCTTAAAAATTTCTTTAGATATATGAATGAAATTAAAATTATATTAAAATATTTTGCAATTTAGTTTAGTATAAATGTGTATTAAAATAAGTGAAGGAGTTAATTATCAAGGTAGATCCATCTTAACTTTGGATCTATCATGGGTCAAGAGTGACCAAATGACCTCGAGGGACTTCATCCCTCTCCGTGCATAATAGATACAGAGTTAAGATGGATTTATGTTGGATCTTTATGTGTGTGTGCACACACGCGCTTAACTCTGAATCTATCATGTGCAAAGAGGAATCAAATCAAAAGTTTTCACCTCAATGGACTTGATACCTCTCTGCACATGATAGATGCAAAGTTCTAGTGGATCTACTCTCGTTCTTAATATATATATATATATATAAAGCAATTGAAAGTAAGAAAATGCTTATAGTCATATATAAGAAAATTCTTATAGTCGTAACATTTCAATATGATGCTTATATGAGCGAGATGTGTAATTCCTTCTGTGCTTAACATGAAGTTTGCATGCCACATGTCAACTCCATGTTGAGCACGAAAATAATTACACATCTCTCTTATATGAGCATCACATTATTGAAATATTATAACTATAAGAATTTTTTTACTTTCAATTGTTGTGTGTTTGTGTGTGTGTGTGTGTGTGTGTGAGAGAGAGAGAGAGAGACAAAGGGCACTTTGGGTCTGTGGTGTTTCGGAGGTTCTTAGCACGAGCACATGGATGCAAGTGTCTAAGCCCTAGGGTTGCAGGCCCGAGGAGCTTCACACATGTTATGTCTCCCCGGATGGCGAACATTTCTCCAACATCTAGGATTTGTTGGATTATATGCAAGACCCTTACCCCATCTTATCACGTTTTTAAGTGCCCTTGGAGCCACGTGCTGATGACGACATCCGATGTGGAGCTGGTGAATTATGAACCCAGTCCCATTAATTGTTGAGCCTTCTACTCCAAAAAAGAGTCTGTGCGAAGGGTTATCTCCGATCAGCTTAGGACTTGTGCATAGATTCCCCAACAGGCCAAGAGTTATGGCATCATAGGGAATGTCTTGCCCGATGCCTTGGAGATCAACTTTGGTGCTAATGACCGAGTTGGCCTCCGCTTTCAAAGTGATGAGGTTATTTCGATTCCCTCTCTTTCTCTGTTTTGTTTCGATCCTTGTTCAAATTCGTTTATGAATTGTTCTGATGAAGGGTTTATTTTTTATCCAATGGAAGAAGGGGGAACGATTGTCCATGTTTCTAAGAAGAAGAAGTGTATCAAGAAGCATGTAGACTTGGTGCAAATGGTGGTGGGAAAGGATTTGGAGGTCGAGGATGGGGAAATACTTCAGAACGACTCTGATAGGAAAATTCAATGGGAAGTCGTCAAAGGAGGGCGCTATTGATCTAGGTGGATATCGGTGGCCACCCACCTTTTCCAAATGGCTCAAAACAGTTTTCTGGCAATTTTGGCAGAAAACTTCTGGGGCCATTTTGAGGGCCCAAATGAAGGTTTTTCAATATCGAGGTTCTTAATGATAGCCTAAGGCATAATTGGACCCCCAAAATGAATCTCCTCGACGATATCTTTCCAACGAGCTATCACACGCCCAAAACAGAGATCGTATGCAAAAGTTACAACCCCGGGAAGTTGATGTACTCACTTACCCAAACAGGGCCCACATGACTTTTGGCGCTTCATCTCCTAGGGTTAGGTTTTTGGCATTCCTGCTTATTGTAAAAAGGCCTTCAGAGCCTTATTGTAATCATCTTCTTGCGAATGCGAGTAGCCGTCACATCTCTTCTCAGAGATAAGCTGCCACCATTCTAGCGAGTCTTTCACTTTGTATTTTTACAGTCTCTGTACATTTCTTTCATTAACAGAAATCGTGTATTATTGTATATTTGTGTTTGTGGTTGCATCTCTGATACATTTATGTTATATTATTGAATATCTGTGATATCTCTGTGCATTTCTTTATTATATCTTCGATCTCATTTCATGCCGAAAATAATCTGGATCAGTGGTATCAGAGCAGGTTGCTCTTGATCGTTTTTTCAGTGCATGTCCCCGACGAGGTCCGATTATAGCAAGTTGGGTCTCTAGCTTGTCTCTCTTGAAGACAATCGCTCTCGCACACCCAAGAAACCCTCAATGGCAGAAGAAAAGAAAAACGACGGAGCAGACGATCCTATCAATCTGTTGCTTGAGCAAGCTCTCACATGATAGAGGGACGAAATGATAGAGAATTTTGCCCACATCCTACAATGCTTGTCGATAGCATCAGGCGCATCTTCATCTAGTGGCCACTTTGGAGGCACCTCGCCTTTCAAGGTACAAATTAGTTTTGATATTCTTGTATTTGAAGGACATATAGATGCAGAAACCCTAGATAAATGGTTAAATATGCTAGAAGGTTATTTCTCTATTCATAATTTTTCCAACAAAGAAAAGATCACCTTCGCACTCCTTAAAGCTCTCCCTCGTGTCAAACATTGGTGGGAAACTTGCTGGGAGCAAAGTTCCATAGAGGATTCTGGAATATATGGGGCCAATCCCACTTGGGATTTTTTTGTGGATGCGGTAAAAGAACAGTATTACCCTGTTGGCAACTATGAGGACCAGTACATGAGATGGACCACAGTGCAGCAAGAGAGGGGCCAAGCAGTTTCGAAGTTCACCAATACCTTCCTTACCTTGCGCACCAAGATGGGTATCAAAGACTCCGAGTGACATTTGGTTCTGAAATACCATGGGGCTCTACACAGATACATCCAGACTGAAATGGATTTTCTGGACATCTCATCACTTGGTGCTGCTTATCGATATGTTGTTAAAATTGAGCAGAAATTTAAGCACCAGAACAAATGGGAATTTGGGTCTGCAAATCCGCAACAACCAAAGTATGACAAAGACAGCCCTAACAAAAAGTCTCCTGAAAAACAGTCAAAGACACAGGAAAAGAAGGGTCACAGGAAGACAACGAAGGACACCGGAAAATGGTGTGATTTCCACAAAAGCCCCTGGCACAACATCGATGAATGTCACTCAAAACATTCATTGGTGGCCAAGATCAAAGACAAGGAGCTGAACCCTAATTCAGAATCCGATTATGAAAATACTGGTAAAGGACAGATCATTGACGCAGACCCCACTGCTATTGTCGCGACCACAACAATTCAACCAGGAGAGCCAACAGATCCTGAAGAGGGGGAGGGCCTTTTTCATTCACAGATGTGGGTGAAGGGGACCCCGCTGCATTTTATTGTTGATAGTGGAAGCTAGAAAAACCTCATCTCAGCAGAGGTTGTCAAACAGTTGGGATTGTCGACAACACCACACCCGCAGCCATACAACATCGGGTGGCTTCGACAAGGACGAGATGTATGTGTCAGCCAATAGTGTTGATTGTCATACGGCATCCAACCCTTCAAGGATGAGGTATTGTGTGATGTTTCCCCACTAGATGTCTGTGATGTTCTCTTGGGCCAACCATATATGTGGAGACGCCATGTTGTTTATGAGTCTCGACCCCATAGTGTCATTGTTACTTTGGAGGGTCATCTCTACAGAATACCAGAGGTAATTCCAACTATTGTTCCACCTAAAAAGTGTCGCAAGGTAGTATCTCATACTGCAAAATTCAACTTCCTCACAATCTGTTCAAAAGGAGAACAAAAGGACACTGCAACCACTGCAGCCTTGCCCCAAGCACCTTCTATCCAACAAAAGCAGGTCGACAAGGCTGCAGCAAAGTGCAGAGATTCCTTCTCCACATCGTCCTCTCATGTACCTCGACTTATCGAACAACCTCAACCTCAACAGGTTCGTGACAGATTTCCACAAACTGAGCAGCGCGACGTCTCCAGCAAGACAAGCAGCTCATCAAGATGCAGATTCAACAAATGCTTTTCCCTCTCCCCCGGGAACTCAACGCAATGGAGACCATTGCTTCCTAAGGAGGGAGGATTGATCCAGGTGGATATCGGTGGCCACCCACCTTTTCCAAATGGCTCAAAACAGTTTTCTGGCAATTTTGGCAATTTACTATTTTTAGCAGGTTTTAACTTCCGGGGCCATTTTGAGGGCCCAAATGAAGGTTTTTCAAGATAGAGGTTCTTAATGATAGTCAAAGGCATAATTGGGCCCCCAAAATGAATCTCCTCGACGATACCTTTCCAACGAGCTATCACACGCCCAAAACAGAGATCGTATGCAACAGTTACGACCTCAGGAAGTTGATGTACTCACTTACCCAAACGGGGCCCACATGACTTTTGGCGCTTCATCTCCTAGTGTTAGGTTTTTGGATGTCTAGGGTTTTTGACATTCTTGCTTATTGTAAAAAGGCCTTCAAAGCCTCATTGTAATCATCTTCTTGCGAATGCGAGTAGTCGTCACATCTCTTCTCAGAGACAAGCTGCCACCATTCTAGCGAGTCTTTCACTCTGTATTTTTACAGTCTCTGTACATTTCTTTCATTAATAGAAATCATGTATTACTGTATATCTGTGTTTGTGGTTGCATCTCTGATACATTTCTCTTATATTATTGAATATCTGCGATATCTCTGTGCATTTCTTTATTTTATCTCCGATCTCATTTCGTGCCGAAAATAATCTGGATCAGCTATGTCTAGGTGGCTAGATTTCAATTGGAAGTCAATTATGGGTTGCGTGCTAGTCTTTCACGTTCTCATTCAAGGGTGGACAATATTTATTTTCTACTCAAATGAAGATTGTGATAATGTCCTACACAAGAATTGGAATTGGCACCCCTCGAGGTTGTTGTTGCGAAATTGGAACGTGGGTTCAACCCAGCTAGAGAACCTGGTGTTGTAATGAAAGGTTTGGGCAATCTTCCCTGACTTCCCGCTCGTTTTTTGGATGATGAAGACCTTGGAGGCCATTGGCAATGAAATTGGGGTTTTTCCAAATCTGAAGCCCAATTGGGACCATAACGCTGATAGGAGATGGGCTTGGGTACAGGTGGAGGTGGATTTGAGGGAGGGTTTGGTGAGCAATGTTTACCTAGTCTTTGGTGACCAAATATGCACCAAAAAGTTGATTATTGGCACTTGCCCTTCCATTGTTTTTCATGCCATGAGGTGGGTCATCTTTAATCTCATTGTAGAAAGGCTCTGCATAATGGTTTCGCTCTCGCTTGAAGATGGGTAAGAAAAATCTCGCAAGCCACCTGCATCCAGTCTTCTCCATGTAAGGAAGTCATGAATGATCCAGGCTAGGATCTGGAATATGGGCCCACGGGACCGACTCTGGACTCCCAGAATCTCGCATCGACTTTGTTTCTAAGCATTTAGACGCCCCTTCTCCTATTTTTCAACTCCTTGATAGTTCTTCATGCCCCCCTTCCTTGCTTTTGGGTCCCTCCCCTCCTCCCCTAATTGTCGGTTTCCAACCCAGGTCCTTATGTATGCCCCTCTCCCCCCACCTTTATGGATTTGGTCCATATTCCCCCTTGCTCCCTAAATATTGATCTTAGTTTTGGTCCTTCTGGTCTTCCCTCCCCACACCCTTTCCCTATTGATACCCTTATTCCCCCCTCATCCTGTAGTCGAAGATTTTTCCCTTGATTCTCCCTCTAAAGTCAAGGTCGAGGCTGTTATTCCCCCTCTCAAAAAGGAATATGATTTGAGGCCTCCTCCTCGAGGGAAGGAGGACTCCCCCTCCTTTGGGGGTTTAGCGTTGGACCCTTTGCAACCAAACCTTGTTGGAAGAAAGTATCGCCTCTTTAAAGCCCAACAACGGGTTGTTCAGGACATTTGAAAAGGAAAACAAGCTACCATTGCTAGGGCCCTTAGAGAAAGGAAATCCTCTAAGAAGTCCTCATTATAATCATCATTTCCTTCAATGTTGGAGGATTCAGAGTGCCCATAAAAATTTATCCCTCAAAAGGCTCATTCAAATACACAATTCTGACATTTTGTTTATTCAAGAAACTATGTGCAAAGGTTCAAAAGCCACAGTTGTGGTGGATCCATAGCTCAAAGGTTGGTCTTTTTGTGCAGTTAACATTGTGGTCTAGTCTGGAGGGTTGTTAATTGGTTAGAGTTTGGGTTGCAAAGCTTTCTCCTCATCGATAGTTTCCTTAGCCATTTATGTCACCTTGGATATTAAGGATACATGTTGCATTTTAAACGTGGTCAATATTTATGGACCTTATCTTGATCGAATCCCTTTTTGGGAGACTTTAGCGGATTCAAAGTTTTTTAACAATCCCTTCACAATGATTGGTGATGATCTTAATTTTTTTATTTCTCTTATAGAAGTATGGGGAGCCAATCCGAGGTTGGATCGACAAGGAGGTTATTTTCAGTGTTTTATGGAGAGACACCATTTAGTGGATATGGAGACAATCAAACTGGTGCCATATTGGAGAAATTTTCAGACAAATGATGAGGCAGTTACTAAACATCTCGATAGATTTATGGTATCTGAACCCTTATGGAAGACTTGGGTTTTTGAAAGAGGTATTTTTTATCATCGTCATATTCTTCTTTCTATGTCTTTTGGGGGGTGAGGTGTCATCGACACCGCTAAAATTCAATCCCATATGGATGGAGGAGGAGGATTATCACTCCATGGTGGAAGGGAATTAGGTCCATCTCTCCTGGTCCTTAGATTCCACTTATATGGCTCAATTCGCGCAAAACTTATCCAAGATAAAGAATTTTTTGAAACAATGGCTTTAATCCTTTACGAAGAAATATAAGCTTAAAATAAAGGAGGCTGAGGAAACTATTGCGTAGATTTACTCTAATATGGATGGGGATGTTCTCTTAGAGATTCAACTTTGATAGCTTAGAGATTTTGAAGTCA
This sequence comes from Picea engelmannii, assembly GCA_009831015.1. Taxonomy (NCBI): domain Eukaryota; kingdom Viridiplantae; phylum Streptophyta; class Pinopsida; order Pinales; family Pinaceae; genus Picea; species Picea engelmannii. The sequence continues at coordinate 1,151,282 of ML778869.1, read as the reverse complement.
TCGGGCATGATATCTTAGCCAAGGATGAACATACCTAGAGATTAAAGAGCAGAGCCTTGTGGCTAAACGTAGGTGACAACAACACAAAAATTTTCCATCATTTTGCCAACTTTTGCAAAGGGAATAAACACTATTTAGGATATTTAGGATATAGACGGCTCTTTGGTTATCTCTTTCTAGGGGAAGGTTGAGATAGGAGCTTCGTATTTTCATTCATTGTTTCAGGAGCCCAGTGGTTGCCCCATTCATGAAATCTTCCAAGTCGTCTCCAAGTTTCCTCCAGTGTTTTTTGAAGAAATGAACCAAGCTCTATGTGAGGTCTCTGAATCTGAAAGATGAAGAAAGGAAAGATCCCACGGTTAGGTGGCCTAACTATTGAATTCCATTTGGGTTTCTATGACCTCATTAAGGAAGACCTCCTAAAGGTGGTAAAAGAGTCACAAATTTTAGGGAAAGTGTTGAGCTCTTTCAACTCCACTTTCATAGCCCTAATTCCAAAAAAACAGGATGGGAAGTCCTTTGGAGACTATAGGCCTATTTCATTATGTAATGTCATCTACAAAATAAATGTGAAAGTAATTTCCAGGAGAATTAAACCTATGCTTAGTGATATCATTTTGAGCGAACAATTTGGGTTTCTCAAGAATAGACAAATTCACGATGTTGTTGTGGTAGCCCAAGAAGTCATGCATTCAGTCAAAAAATTGAAGTAACAGGCAGTCACTCTCAAGCTCGACCTGTCCAAGGCCTGTGATTGGGTAAGTTGGACTTTCCTTCATTTGGTCCTTATTAAAATGGGAATGGACCTCCTCGTGGTTAACTGGTTTCTATGATGCATCCAGACCATCTCTTTTGTCATTCTCATAAATGGTGCCCCCTCAAGATTTATTTGGGCATCCCATGGGCTAAGGCAAGGCTACCCCCTTTCCCTTTCCTTTTTTTGATAGTCATGGAAGTTCTGAACAAACTTATTTTGGAAGCCGGGAGGAATGGAATAATTAGAGGTCTTAAAGCTTCTTCCCGGGAAACTATTTCCCATTTACTATTCGTCGACGATGTCTTGTGCTTTGTTAAGGGTGCAAAATCATATTTATTAGCTTTAAAAGATGTCCTTGATCTATATTGCAAAGCTACATGTATGATGGTTAATTATGACAAATCTAGTCTTTATCCCATCTTTCTTCCGAAGAATGTACTAAGGTCAATCAAAACGAGTCTTCCCTTTAATATGTTGGAAATGGAGATGATTTCCAACACTTAGGGTTCCATTTAAAACTTGACAGCTACAGATTTGGAGATTGGTTATGGCTCGTCAAAATATTTGAGCAACGCATATCAGTGTGGGTCAATCGCCTTCTTTCAATAGGTGGCATATTGGTTCTTTTAAAATCTATAATCGACAATATTCTTGTTTATTGGGCTTTTATCATTTCGATGCCCAGAGGAATTTTGACCAGGCTCAGAAAGGTAAGCTTTCAATTTTTATGGTATGGGTCTCACCGTTCTGGGGGTATTCCCTTGGTCAAATGGGATAAGGCGACGCTTCCAAAAGATCTTGGGGGATGGGACCTTAAAAACATTTTTATTGTTGCCCAGGCTCTTACTGTAAGAAGTCTTTGGCGTCTCATGCAGTGCAACTTGTTATGTGGGAGTGTCCATAAATCCAAATACTTCAATGGGCTCTCGATGGAGGATTGGTTTTGTTTGCCCATAAAATATTTCAAAGGGTCTATAGTTTGGAAGACATTGGAACCTGCCTTTCCTTTAGTCGGTCATTGGACAATATGGAAAATAGGAGATGGATGATCAATGAGGATTGGTGAAGACCCGTGGTCGGGGGTTGGTGATGATTTTTGTTTTTTAGACACTCTCCTTCATTCCCTTCATGCACATAACATCTTTTCTTTAGCAAGAGTCAAAGCCTAAGTGCCTCAAACTTGTAGTAGAGTGGGGTGGAGGTTTGTTGCCTCTCTAGGGCTGGCATATGACAAGGTAGCTGAATGGGACAAGTTTGTTGGGCAATTGGTCTCTAACTATATTGTGCTACATGATGAGGAACCATATAAGTTTTGTTGGTCAAAGAATCCTAAAACTGGATATTTCACAGCAAAACTGGGTTATAAAGCATCGATGGATTCCCAATCCTCTAGGGAGAAAAATGGTGGTGGGGGCTTGTTTGGAAAATACATGCCCCCCTCAAAACTAAGATTACGCTTTGGCTTGCCTTGAATAATAAATTCCTAACTTGGGTTGTGGGTCGTAAAAGAGGATGGGTTGGTCCTAGTTGGTGTGTTTTATGTAAAAACAACAAGGAAACATCCTCTCACATTTTCATTGAATATGTGTATGCAACTAAGGTTTCTAGGATCGTCGAGAAGGAGCTAAAGTCAACTTCTTCTTGGTCCAAAGCATGTTTAGAAGTCAAATTGAAGGATTGGATGGCTGACAAGACAGTAAAGAGATTTGAAGGTATGTCAAGCTTCCTAGTGTCCAACATATGGTGGGCTCAAAACTCTAGCATATTTAAAGACAAAGTCGTTACCCTGGAAGTTACAACTAGCATCATTCTGAACCTTTCTAAAGAATTCATGACAGATCTAAAAATCAAGGACCCCATATTACCCACCATGCTAGACCTGGACTTTGGAATTCCATGGGGATTCTTTTACGGAGCATGCCAAGGTCACCCTCATGTTTGTGGGGTAGGAGCTATTATTTTTTTCCAACATAACCATTATATCCATGTTTGTTATGCTCTTGGAAGGGGTACAAAGAATAAAGTTGAATTCATTGCTCTTTATACCCTATTGGAGGTTGCCACAAAAAAAGGAGTTTTGAAGCTGCAAATTATGGGGGATTCCAAGCTGGTAATAGACTGGGCTCAACAAAAGCCGAGAGTGTTGGATGTAAGGCTATAGCCTTTGTTGCGAGATATCTCAAGTGCCCTTCAATATTTTTAAAGGCTCTCATTATGCCATATTTTCAAAGAACAAAACACAAAAGTAGATATGTTGTCCAAGGAGGCTTTGTCTTTACTAGTGGGTGCATTTGGCTATTACGATTTCCTCGATAACGAGGAGACATAATCGATGGAATTATGGCTTTAGCTACTGATATTGAAAGCTTTTATATCTTAATTTTGTATAAGATGTATAAGTAGACCTATCTCTATAGGTGATAGACTGATAAGTATGTATATGTATAGGCATAATAAGTCGATATGTGATGTATTTGTATAGGCAATATAGGTCGATATGTGATGTCTATGTATAGGCAATTGTCAGTGAAAGGTTTTTGAACGAATGTATGGTTGTAGAGTGCACTTAAGCATCAGATGTCCACTTTTTTGGACTTGGAACATGTATATTCATTCCTTTTGAATATGGAGGATTTTTCACACACACACATACATGTATATATATATATTAATATTTTATTTAAAGTGGACATTAAAATAATTTATTTATGGTGGACATTGATTTTTTTTTTTTTGCTATTCGTATATTTTTTTAAATGTCACGTGACAACTCCATGTTAAGCATCAAAGGAATTACACATCTTCCTCATATTGGGATGTAAAAAACACTTGAAAATAGAACAAAGGAATTACACTTCTCTCTCTCTNTATATATATATATATATATATATATATATATATATATATATATATATATATATATATATATATATATATATAAAGTTTATATTAAAACATTTTACTTAAAGTGGACATTGAAATAGTTTTGTGTTATTGATATTTTTTTTTAAATGCCAAGTGACAACACTTGTTAAGCACAGAAGGAATTACACATCTCCCTCACATTAAATAGCACAACATTGAAATGTTTTAACTAAGACCCATAATAACTCCAAATCTATCATGCACAGAGAGGGATCAAATCCTTTGAGGTGCAAAACTTTCCTCAATTTTTTTTTAATTTAAAAAACGTTTTCACCTCTACAGACTTGATCCCTCTCCACACATGATAGATCTGGAGTTATCATGGATTTACACTCGTTCTTAACACACACAATATGTTTTCCTTTCCATCTATTTTAAGCATATATATAGGGAAAGTAGCATGCAAGTGAATGAGCTCTCAAAAGAGGGTCTGGGATCATCTCCAACATATTGGCACATCTATGAAGAGCGTGGGGGCATCATCTTTGACTTCGCAAATCCAACCACTTTTATGTGATTACTTGGATACGATTCACACTTTTTAATTTATTTTTGGACTTAATTCTGAAACTCATGATTTGTTTCTTATTGTGGATAAAATGTTGAATCTCTCTCTCTCTCTCTCTCTCTCTCTCTCTCTCTCTCTCTCTCTNATCTAAGTATTTCTATTTATATATAGAACAAAAATACAGACCTCTCAGGGGGGGCCTACCAAAATGGAAACCAGTGCCCAACCCCGAGAGCAATTATCCAAGTTTTTTCATCACATAATTAAATTTGTTCTTCAAATATGAAATCAAACAATCTAGATGTAAAATCCAAGAGTCTATCTTCTGAATAATTTCTTGACTTCTATATACCCTAATCATACTAACAAGCCTGAAAACATCTGTTGAATTCAAAACATTTGGTGTTTCAAACCCAAACTCCCTTAGCTTCCTCTTGGGATGGCTCCAACTTGGCTTATGCTTCCGCGACCCAAGATTCTTCACCATCTTCAATCGAGATAGGTTGATCCTTCATACCAGGGGAGCTCTGATTCATTGGTGCAGTTTGAGGTTGCTCCTGGTTTTGCCCTTCTTGAGTGACCCTAAATTTGATGCCAAACTGGGACTTGTAGAAAAGTTCAAACTTCCCTTCTAATATTTTAATATCCTAGTTTTTTCTATTGCTTGAGCCACCATTATCTTGACAATACAGTATGTCTTAACTAATTTGAAATATTTTGTCCTGCGGGTCCTGGAGTAAAATGGATCATCTACCCATGCCTTTACTTCCTCCACGATCACTTCCTCTGTGGTATTGTGCCTTTGGATTCTCACAACCTCCTAAATTTTTGTTATTTCCTTTTTCTCTGCATTTGTGTAGAGGTACTAAACTTGGATCCCGCCATCCACGCCGCTCTAGCTACTCTGGCTTTGTTCACTGGGCCTTGGGATGAGGAATACTCTGCCTTCTTTCCTCGCTACCTGGCGCCTCTCGCTCCTCTCCTAGCCATCCTGCAACCCCCGACATGCTTATCTCTTTCTGATGGTCTTCCTTCTTCCTCCACACACCTCTTTTGTCTGAGTCCAGTTGCTCGACCTCTCCACAAACTCTTTCTTACCCACCCTCTCCAGACACTCCTTATCACCCTCACCAAATTCAATATGCTCTCACTCTTGGACGCTCCCCAAGGTTCAGCTCCTTGGGCCGAGAACAACCACACCCTCCTCTGAACTTCCTTCTCAATATCGTTGCAAATCTTCTTGTTTATGTGATGAGCCTATGACTGAGACGTTCCACTTATGTCAAGTTAAGCAAAATCGACCCATTCCACCAAATCCTCTCATAGCTAATTCCTTCCATGTCACCATCATCACCCGATGTCCTTGCATAACAACTTTAGAGAGCTCTCCTCGCCTTATTCTAAATTTTGTGTACTCCCACGATCTGACACATAACCAAGATTCATGACCTTTGGTTCCCATAGGGGTTGTGGATGTATGGACCACCTCTCCCATTTACGACCACCTACTTTATCTTCCCAACATACTACTCCCTTAAGTAACTCACTAACCATCTGTCTGGCTTGAGTATCCATACGTCCTCACCGTCGCATCATGTTTTTGGGTTGGCATCACTTGCTCAAGCCCCGTTGTCTCCATGTTCAGCTTTCCGACCCGATGACGCTTGCTTCCAATGACCTCCTAGAGAACCACTTGTCTAAGCCGTCATGCCATCTATCTGCCATGTCTTGTCAAGCCTCTAGGTTATCATCACTTTCCCAGTCCTGGTCTCAACATCTATCACCCCATCCCAGGGGTTGAATATATTATTACACAAATTGTATGGAAGGATATTACCCAACTGATATATTATGATGTTAAGCCGTAATATTGGCTCATTACCCCTTAATTGGGGCATATTATATTAGTAATGTTATTTTATTTATGTCGGTTTTAGGCCATTAGTTGTAATTATACCTCCTAGTCTCCTATATATACAAAGGAGACATTTTCATTTTGAATCATCTTGTACTTGAACATTTAAGTGGGGTAAAAGGAGGTTGCCCCCTCGAAGAGGCTTATTATCTGAAATTACCTCTTTTTCAAGGCATTGAGAACTTTTTTCTGAGGTTTTTCTATGCTATATTGATATTTGGTTCTTAACATATGGTATCAGGGCTCAAGGTCTTGGGGTTTCGCTGCTACATCTGAGACACCTTGGCATTTTCGCTATAAATTTTTTTCTACAACGTTTCAGAAGGAACGACTTGGAGGATATTTAGTAGACAGATCAAGGTACGTTGAGTTCAAATTTCAGCTCCTGAGGCCTTATACTTTCATAGATACAACTTGTACGAGATAGGGTTTTGGAATCATTCTGAACTGAGTCATTGCGGAATTTTTGCTATAAAAAATTTATGTAATGTTTCAGACCCTGAACTCTGGAGGAGATTCACATAAATTAGTAAGGTATCTATGGTAAAAAGTTTAGCTTCAGTTCATCTTAAATTTGTAGATACACCCTGTGTAAGATAGGGTATCTGACTAGTCCTATTAACTAGTCTCAAGAAGGTGTTTCAGGTAAAACAATCATAACTTCTTCCTAGAGTATCCAAATTGAGTGGGATTGGTTTCATTGGATCGTGGACAATCTGTAGTATTTCTGGTACGAGTTTCAGAATTTTATATCAATTATTTTGTGCGGGGCACGCTATACAAGTGAGATCTACTGGAAAGGCCAAAAATGGGCAAGTTGTGGGGAAGTTACCGTAAATTCCACTTGGCACATCCAATTTTGATCAGACCTGTGGCATTACAGAGAATAAATATCAGAGAACTACATAAAATAAAGTTTCATACCCATAAGGGCCAAAACTTGGGAGATACAACAAAAGAAAGATTGTTTAGCAGAACCACCTCAAAATCAAGGTTCAAAAGTGATACTTGGCCAACATGCCACCCAAAAAGGGAACCTCTACACCAAATAAGCCACCAAACAATCCTACTTGGACTCTTGATGAAGGTGAAGAAATGCGTAGGGACATAAATGATTTACAAAAGTAGATAGTAACAAAAGATGAACTACAAGAGATGGAAGTTAAGTTGGAGGCAAAGATGGATGGTTTAAAAGAGGAGATCATGGAAGTATTGAAAATTTTTGTAACAGAGAAGACACCTAAAAGTGAAAATGCATCCCATGAAATTCATGATGAGGACACAAGGAAGGTGAATCAAGAATGGAGAAACTCCAACTTTGGGTTGAAGACCAACCACGTTCCTAACATCGATATGAGGAAGTTTGATGGCAAGGACCCAATCACATGGATACTTCAGATGGAGCAATTCTTTGATCTACATAATGTACAACATACACAAAAGGTATAAATTGCTTCTTTATATTTAGAACCTAATCAATTTGTATGGTATCGATGGCTTTGTTCTCGCAAATCACTCGTCACTTAGACAATTTTCATGGAAGAAATGATAGCGCACTATGAGGATACAAGGAGCAATACCTTCTTTAGCCAATTGATAAATCTCAAGCAAAAGGGTTCAGTTACCGAGCACATTGAGAACTTCCAAAGATTGAATATAAAGGTAACTGATATTCCAGATGAGCACTTGATTGATGTATTCATAGTAACTTTAAAGGATAACATTCAACATGAGGTTCGCCTTTGGGAACCCAAATCACTGGAGAATGCATTTAAGGTGGCAAGAAATGTTGAAAGTAAAAATAGAGCTATGGCTACTAGAAGGACCAATCCTAACATCTATAGAGAGAACAATGCTCCTTCTTCTAAAACACCTCAACCTACAAGGTTGACACCTCAACAACTGGAGGAAAGAAAAACAAAAGGTTTATGCTTTAATTGTGACAACAAGTACAGTAAGGGACATAAGTGTGGTGAGAAGAAATTATTCTACATAGATTGTGAAGAGGAAGAAGAACAAGAACAAGAACCATCTCAAGATGAAAAC
>ML778869.1:1095431-1140156 GCA_009831015.1 Picea engelmannii | reverse complement strand
TCGGCTTTAGGCCATTAGTTGTAATTATACCTCCTAGTCTCCTATATATACCAAGGAGACATTTTCATTTTGAATCATCTTGTACTTGAACATTTAAGTGGGGTAAAATGAGGTTGCCCCCTTGAAGAGGCTTATTATCTGAATTTATCTCTTTTTCAAGGCGTTGAGTACTTTTTCTGAGGTTTTTCTATGCTATATTGATATTTGGTTCTTAACATATGATAATTGTAGGGTGTTTACATTATTGACCAGATCAATAGGAAATACACATGTGAGCTTGGAAGAACAGTAGCATGTGAGTAGAACCCTCATTCCTATATGCTTGATGAAATGCTCACTAAGCATCTACTGAATGCAATTTTATTTGTATTAATGAAATTGTGAATATATATATATATTTCTGTGAAATCATCAAGAGAGGCTTATAAAGCTTCACGATTTTCTTAATAAATGGATTTTAGGTATTAACATTAGGTATAATCCATTTATTAAAGAAGCAATTCCGCCTATTGGCTAAAAATCAATAGGTTGGCTTACTTATTGAAGGTCGGGTTATTCTTAATGAGCTACACAACACATTTCCAAGCTTCTCTTAGTTTCAAACCATCTTCGCGATTGATGTTATTCACAATTTTTTCAATTTTCATTGCTTCTCTTGTTTTTCTTTTGTAGTAATGTGGGATTGTAGCCAATACTTTAGAATAATCAAGGCACATGTCGTGATTATTTTTGCAGGAGTATTCAATATTAACAGATTTCTTAATTCTTTCATACTGAATATCAACGATATGTTCTTTCAACTTAATTTTGATTGAGTTATCGGTTTCACCAATGTACATTTTTCCACAAGAGCATGGTATTGCATAAACCCCTTGATGAAGATATTCCTAACCTGGTTGAGATTTGTCTTAAGTCAACATTCTTTAGTTTTTGCGATGAAATATGTGAACAAATAGAAGGAGTTTCCATGGGTTCACCTCTCTCATTGATTGTAGCCAATATATTCATGAAGAGATTCGAGAAAAAGGCAGTTGACTCCTTCCATTTTAAACCAAAATGGTGGCTTAAGTTTGTAGATGATGCTTATAGTAACTAGCCTCATGGTGAAGATAGTTTGATAAACTTCACTAACCATCTCAACAAACAATCATAAAGCATTAAATTCAATGTAGAAAAAGAGGAAAAAGATTGCCTTCCCTTATTGGATGTTCTCACCATGGAGAAGCAAGATGCTTCTTTAGCTCATCATGTATACAGGAAGAAAAAAACATACTAATAGATACCTGCATGTTGAGTCCCATCACCATCCTGCACAAAAGACTAAGATAATCAATACCTTAGTGACCCGTTCCACTAGGATTTCTAATAAGAACCATTTGGAGCAACAATTTAATCATCTCAAGAGAGCCTTATTAAACAATGGTTATAACATAAAGCATATAAATGAAGTCATTCAAAAGGATCGGGGAAATAGAACCAAGATTGGGGAAATAGAACCAAGATCGGGAAAATAGACTATGAATTTCCCAAGGTTACTCTTCCTTGCATCCATGGTACTATTGATGATCCAAAATGGATCCAGGAAGGCCAAAATTCCAAAGTTCTCGGAATTAGATGAAACTAGCGCCATTGTGTAGGGCTCGTCGTGTCAATTCCGACCATATATTTTTTTCGAAAAAGGACACCGTATGGGAAAGTTATCGCATTCTGAACTTTTTCCCAAACAAGCAAAAAGTCAAAGGTCAAAGTCAACTGGTCAAATGTTGTACCACTAACGTGGCAGACGATGTCAGCATGACATCATGATGATATCAACATGACATCATGACGGCATTAGCAGGGTGATGTGGCAACACTAGAAGCTTACACATGTCAGTCTTTTTTGGCATTTTCAAGTTGAGTAAGCACTGTACAAAAGTGACATGTGGCACTATATAGAAGTGACACGTGGTAGTTTGGATGCTGATGTGGCAAGGTGACACATGGAAATACGAATGTTGACGTGGTAGGGTGACACATGGTAGTACGGATGTTGACGTAGGGTGACACGTGGTAGTACAGATGTTGACGTGGCACTATATGGATGTTGACGTGGCACTGTACAGATGATGATGTGGCATTGTATGAACGATGACATGGCATGTTGACGTGGCTTGGGCCAATGATGAGGTAACACGTGGCCCAATGAGGAGGTGCCACATGGCACCTTCTGGAAGGTCAAAGAGGTTTGGCAGTTTCAACCAAATCTGGAAAAATCCCTCTAAGTTTGGATGATTGTCGCTAAGTTTGGCTAACTCTCGCTAAATTTGGCGGAGTATAGCTTATTTAGTCGGGCATAAAAAATGAGAAAAAGGAGATTTTGGCATGCAGTTCGATACTGTATGGATCTGACATGGTGTAGCATTGGGATTTGTGCCGAGGGGAGGTGTCAAGGGCCTGTTCAGAAGTGAGGCGACTTCATACTCAAAAGTTGCAGAATTTCGAGGGGAATTCGAATATGGCTTATGTTTTTACATCCGAGTAGTCGAACATAAAAGTGCCTCGAGAGCCCAAAATGTCGAGCCAAGCATAGCTGAGTTGAAGACATAGACAAACTTGTGCCGAATTCCGTTATCAATCTTGGTGTTATGGTTTGTTGTTTTTACTTCTTACATGGCTACAACATTCTTTCATTAAGCTTATTCTCTTTCTTATTAAATCCTAAATGGTAAAATAATTCATGCATAAACTTAACCATAGTCTTTAAAGATCAATTACAGATCAAGTGGTATCAGAGCAGGTTGACAATTGGTTGTTTGAGTTTGCATGATTACCAGGGAAAAGCTAAGTTGTGGTGAAGGAAAGTTTGTAGAAGGAGATCTGGAGATTGGATCAAGAAAGAGGACATCTCAAAGTGAGAATATGGCATCAGAAGAAGGACTTTCTCAAAATGAAATAGAGTTTCAAAGAACTTTCTTTGTCATGTCGGAGATGGTAAAAGTGTTGTATGATGATTACTTGGAACGGAAGAGACCGGTTCAAGGGGGATCTTTAAAGCCAACCAAAAGTGAAGAAGGAGAGGACCCTCCAAAATATCCTCCTTCATCTCCATCATCTTCTTCTTCAAGTACAAGTTCAAATTCTACTACAAGAAAACATTCTCATAAACATAAGCCTGATATGCCTGTTGTATCCTTTTCGCCACTTGGATGAGCAAAAGAGGGACACCTACAAGTACAGTTGGGTCAACTGAACAGGACAAAAGTTAGTGCAAGAGTTAGACACATCAATCACAAGAAATAAATAATCAACTAAGCTAATAACAACTAAAGAAACAAAACTACAATGCATAAGGAAATTAGAACCAAAATCAACCAAAAATTTGACCAATATTCATGCCACCAATGGATAGATTGTATTAGCGGCAAACACCAAAAAGAAAGGGAGACTTATGGGTCCCCTCTTCCTCCAAGGGAGGGCTCTTGAATCCCCTATGCGAGAGATCTTTTTATAAATAGGAAACCAAAAAGGAAATGGTGAAGAAATCCAAAGCTCATTCCCTCAATAGGTGAGGAGAATGGCTCAATGAAATGATGCTAGTATGCTCTAAAAAGGAAAGAGGTTCCTTGTAGGAGAATAGAGGCAACATAACAATACAAATAGATTCTTGAATTCATAGTGCACCCATGGCCTCTTTTTATAGCAAATCTTTGAGGCATTATCCAACCGGTCTTTAGTGTGAACAAGGAGCCCTTTAGGGCACCCTTAGGTCTTTGACTTGCCCCCCCAACTCCTATTCAGCTCGGATTTGAGGGTTAAATCGACTTGGGAGATGAACTAGAAGTGGGTGAGGGGACGAAAAGAACCATAAATTCATCGTTTTCATGAGTGTGTGACTTTTATCGTACACAATCGTGCCTCGGGTGCATGTGCGCTTTTCTGACGTTTATGACTTGCGCATGTGCGCGTGCCTCCTGTAGTTCTTCTGCACATGTTAATTTTTTAACCAATTGTATAGTTTCTGCCTATTTGGAAATGCATTTTTGAAGTTGTGGGTGAACTAATAGGTGTTTGGAGATGTTGGATTCCTGTAACCATTTGCGGACGAAATTTTAGTGATAACAGATGCCCCATGAGGTGTGAGGTTAGGAGCATATGTATAGTCGAAATACATCAATGTTTCTTCTACCGAGAGTACAATTGCAAGAAAGAGTGTTGAGAGGAATTGCAAGAGCGACCCATTGGAGGGAGAGGGGGACTTGTGGGGCCCAAACCTTTCCCAAGGTGTGAAAAAATAAAAAAAACTGTATACAAACGAGGCGGGCATGCCCCGTGCTTGTGTTATGTAACTCAAATGTGTAAGACAGTAACTGAAGTTGTATGCTGATGTAGATAACTGCAGCGCCCTCCGGGACGGTTTGATAATGGCAGATGACAATTCTAATGATGAACATAATTTGAAAAGAGGTGATGACAATTGTCAGAAGTGTTGATGATTCACAGGCATTGATAGCCCAACACTTTTCAAAGGTCTTCGGCTAATATAAAACAACTGCAATAGTCGCAAAGTAAGACCCACTGTAACATGAGATGGTGTTGAAGTCGAATGCTATGGGGGTCAATGACAACAGAGAGCAATGATGGTTCTCCCTGTGTCGTCTTAGACTCCTCATTGTATAGGTAATGAGATTCAAGATATTGTCGCCCTTCTGGAAACTATGTTAATGTCGACAGAAAAGGAGACGCGACCCCAAGAAGAAAAGGGCTTTATGAAATCCACTGGATGAGATCAGGAACTGATGAGATACATGGACGAAGTCAAGATGTAGTGAGACTCTAGACTGTCCTTGGTTGGTGATATATGTGAAGTATGAGTGGCAACAACAGTGAAACTGGATCTAGCGTCAGGGGGACGACTAGACATGGGTTTAAATTGTGCCAGAGGCATGGCAAAGTAGACAAACTAAGAGATCGAAGGTACATGGACAGTGGGATACTCAGGGTTTATGGACGATGTCAACAAGCGTAGAATGTAAAGGAATGCCCCAACCAAGGGCGACAGGGGTTGCTTTGCCGGAAAAGGAAGGTCGCTAAAGGCAACAACAAAAAGCTATGTAAATGCTGGAAACGAAAGGCTTTGTACAATTACCAAATAAAATAAAAAATAAGGTGGGATAAGCGTACAGATACAGGAACAGGTGCCCCAGTGCAAGATGGCTTGGCTTGTGAGGGCGCAAGTTGTATGAGAATTGGCGGAGGGTGGGGGATCCATGGGTGGGTTTCTGTATGAGGTAAATGAATGGAGGGAAATTTGCATATGGGCAAACTGATTGTGGATGAAAGTGGAAGGTTAATGATACTGCGGTGGTCCAGTCAAATTAGAACCGTGAGGAGATATCCTGGGAGTCCATTAGGAAAGCTAGCAAAAATGAGGAGAAGGAGTATGTGGTTGATTCTCGAACATGCGTAAGACTAACGAGACTCCCATCTCTAGGGGGTGAAAGCAACATGAGTGTCAAAGTACCAAAGGAGACTATGAATGGGACAACTCATGTAGGAAAGAGTGCTACTAGTTGACAGTACTGAAATGCAGCGGAGGTGATAATACTGTAGAGCCGGATGTGAGGATCCTATAGGCAAATGTCGGAGGGTGTGACTATGAGATGCAATTGATATTCAGAGGGAATTATTACATGCCAGTGTCGATCATATACCTGAAGGGCCTGCGTTGATGCAGGATGACCATGTACCTGCACACATGAAAACCGAATACCCGACGTGAACAATATCTTAAGAGAAAGAACATATAACAATTATTCGATAATTTTGAACATGAGCATGCGTACCTGGGCGTGATGTGAGAAAAATGCTCCCTAGGGGCCAAGGATGGATGGTGACCCGGAGAATGTGACTGTGTAGGTGGCAGGATCCTAATCCTGTGGTTGAAGACAGATCGGAAAACGGACGCTCGGAGCTCCTACAATTGAGCATGGAAGATTGGCAAAATGGACTATGTATAACTGTAGGGCCCACATTGCCACCTCATTTGTACATGCTGCCATAGTTAGTTGACGAGAGGTTTTGAGAGGAGATTTGGAGATTCTGGGAGTTTGAGCCAGACGATCCAGGATTAGCGAGAGCCAGGTTAGTGGTCTCATCCTCCTACATAGTAATTAGGATTGCTTTTTTGGGCAAGGTCGTACGGAGGGTCGTACACTGGGGTTTTGTGAGGGTGGACCCCCTAGTGCGCGGGCGATCGAAGGATTCCCACGGGTGGGTGCACGGCTATATAGAGAACAACTATGCATGGAGGCACCTGAGTAAGGGAAACACGTGCGCATTTGATGTGTGCTTGTTCAAGAAGAGTCTCGCACTTGTGTGCAACTATTTTTTTGTCAGTTACGCACATGTGCGCAGCTGTGGGGTGAACAGGTGTGCATGAATGTGCGCCCGTGTGTGTGTGTGACAGGTGTGCATGGATGCACAACTGTGCGAAGAACAGGCACACATATGTGCGCGCCTATGGGGGTGACAACCACACATATGAGGCAAAGCTGGGGGATGAAAAACTTGTCTTTTTTGAAGTTTTTGTATGAAGTGTGATGGATGATAAAGTGTTGTTTATGTGAATACAGGTGATCAGTGTAGGATGTCAGTTCACTGGAGGGAGAGGGACTGGGAGTGCCTCTGGGAGTCGATGAGGGATGATGAGCCAGGTGTTCAGAGACCTTTGGCAGCCCGTGGGTTGCTAAAGTTCTTCGACTGCTCACTGCTTTGGGCACAGGAGTACATGTTACAGTTTTTGATTTCTATGTGGAGCACTGAGTTGCAATGATTCATTGTGCGAGGGGAGTAGCTGACATTCTCTACGATGGAGGATGTTTGTTTCTTGACCGGGCTCCCTTTTCGGGGGAGGGCCCTACCTGCTGAGTCTCAGTTGTCGAGGGAGGCACACTTGGCAGATTTGGCCCAGACTCACTGTTTGGGGGAGGATTTCATGTCTGGGTCAGTTGTTCAGATTGAGGCGATGGATGCACTAGTGCATCACTGCTATGGTCGTGAGGATCTACGGATCCTTATCTACTCAGCGGATCAGTGGTGGTCAACTGAGGATCATGTAGAGGGCATCGGGTGCAGAGCATTTTGCTTGGGGCTTGATGCTGCACACCAAGATGATGGGGCGGCTCAACCGATGTCGGGCTGCCGACTCAGGGGATTTTGCCTTTGGGTCGATCTTGGTGGCATGGTTCTTGGAGAGGGTGCCCATGTTGTGCCCGAGAGTTTTGTTGGAGGTGGCTGCTGCACGGGAGCCACGATTGATGCGGTGGGCATCAATTTTGGTATGACATGGGAGTGGGGAGGGTGGCCATTACTTTACAGCCGATCTGGCATGTGTGTGGCGCCAGATGCCACAGATCATACTACAGTTCCGATATGCTGGGATGGACTTCCGACATGACCCGTATATGGTTTTACCTCCTGGAGAGGTTTGGGACCATAGAGGTATGTTAGTGTGTTTCATGTTTTGTGATTTTGATAGTATAACATACGGTGTATGTATGGATGGATGTTGATGCTATCGTTTGTTTGTTGTGTGTACAGATGTGGGGCCGTGAGGCCGAGAGGTGGAGTTGATTAGAGCGTCGATTCGTTAGGGACCAGTGAGGCCGTCGCGGGGAGATCCGCAGGTAGGAGAGAGACGACAGAGGGACGAGGTGGGTGTGAAGCCAACCGATGATGCGAGCGCTGGCCGAAGATGCAGATTTGACGACCCTGGTGCAGGGTTGTCAAATGCACCTCAGGGAGTGGTCGGTGAGGTGTTTGAGGATTTTCGTCGTCAATTAGAGGCGGTGCTACAGGGAGTGTTTGAGGGCATGTGGACTCAGATCTAGGACGAGGGAGTCCTGGAGCAGTGCGTGGGCCTTCCAGCAAAGTTACAGACCTTGATCCACAGAGCAGCTATAGCGGGGGCAGTTATGACTGGGTGATTGCCCTCAGGACCTGGAGGACCCCTAGCTGGTGGGGCACCTCCTTTAGATAGAGGACCTCATGGTGGTGCTCTAGAGGCACCGTGAGTGCTCTCTGCGAGCCCATTTTTTATAGGGTAGTGTGACACCTATTTTGTACCTATAAGGATGAGGGGGTTCACCTGCCTATGAGCGTTGTACACGTTGTACTATTTTTTGTAAACATTGATGGCACATTGATGGATATATATATATATACATTTTTGGGACCTTTCTGATGTTCACATGTGATGATGTTTTGTGATGCTTTTTATGATGTCTAATCTTATATGTTGTGACAAACTTTTGATGAGTTATGTATGTGTAATGTTGTCTTGATGTGATAAATTCCAATCTAAGACTAGGTTAGCCATATTATCTACTATTTGATTGAATTGTCATGGAATATGTGTAAATGTAATTGAATCAAAATGTCGAGAGAAGAGTCTAACTTGTAGGTATTTGCGGAAGAGGCAAGGATTGCGGACACGGTACACATTGTTGAGTTGCAGGATGACAAGTTGGGAATCTAATAAGACACTAAGGTGACGAATATGGCGGTGACAGGCCTCAGCAAGGAGGCTAATGATGGTGGTGTATTCTACTTGGTTGTTGGTTGCTGAGCCCAAACATATGTCGCTGGAGTGGAGCAGTTCATGTGAGGGGGTATAGAGGGCCCAAGTGGCCGAAGTGAGATTCTGTGTCGAGCGGCTAGCTCCGTCAGCATAACTGATGTGGTAGGCCGATGAAGGAGTCATCTGTAAATATCACAAATGGTAGATCAGACATAAGGCATGGCGGGAAAAAGAAGATTAAAAAATCTACAAAACGTGTACAAAAAAGAATGAGCCTAGTGTAGAATGAGTATGCTTAGGCGTAAAATTTCTTTAAGTACAACCCGTTGATGGGTTCTTTTAGAGGATAGTCTTCTGGAGAGGCCAGGATGTAGGCACCTTTAGTGAGGCAGTGTTGGACGATGTAGGGTCCATGCGATAATGACTCGAATTTGCAACACCCGAGGGTATGGTGAGAAATATCGCAGGCAAGGACGAGGTCTCCTTCGTTAAATGAGCGAAGGTTAACATGGCGATCAAAGGTGGCCTTCGACCATTTTTTGGCTGCCTCAATGTTCTGTAATAAAGACCGACGATCTTCATCCAACGAATCTAAGTTTAGCAAGCGCTGCTCCATTGGAGAAGTGTCAGATAATAGCTCGATAGCGGTGCACAATGTGGGAATTTCGCACTCGATGAGGAAAGTGGCTTCGACCCCATGGACGAGATGGAATGGTGTAAAACCAATGGTAGTTTTAACTGTCGTGCAATAAGCCCATAGTGATGAAAACAACATATGATGCCAATTGGTCTTATGTTTGTTGATAGTACGCTGCAACATGGTTTTGAGGACCTTGTTGACCGCCTCTACCTGTCCGTTGGACTGAGGGTAGTAGGGTGAGGCGAATTCGTGAGAGAAGCCTAACTTTGAGGAAAGTTCAACGAAGAGCTCATTCTCAAAGTGTTTGTCATGATCAGAGACTAGTTGAAGTGGTACTCCGAAGCGGGAGATGACGTGATTAAAGAAAAAACGCATCGCAGTGTCAACGATGTTGTTGAAAGTAGGCATGGCTTTGACCCATTTGGTGAAGTAATTGACTGCCAGGATGATGTACCTGTGTCCATTGCAAGATGGAGGGTTGCAAGTCATGAAGTCAATGCCCCATTTGCAAAAGGGGCCGACAGTGATGACTGGGTGTAGAAGAGCGGGTGGCGCTCGTGGTTTGTTTGCATAAAGCTGGCATTTGTCGCACCATTTCATGGCGTGGATGCAGTCGTGAAACAATGTGGGCAGAAGTAGTCTGCTCGAATGATCCTCTGGGCAATGGACATCCCTGAGAGGTGGCCACCCCAGGCGCCCTTGTGGCAATCATTCAAGACTCTGACGGCTTCGTCGATGGTCAAACATCGACGGAGTATGGTGTCGACCCCTCATCGATATAAGATGTCACCGATAAGGAGACATTGAGGGGCTTGATGGCAAATGCGCCGACGATCGTCTCTTGAGAGGTTAGACCCAAACTTTTGTGTTCGGAGATAGACGAGAAGGTTGCCATACCAGGGGTCATTCGAGGGGATGTAGAAGAGGTGTTCGTCGGGGAACTCTGTATTGACAAGCGAACTAGCAGCATGTGAGGGAAATGTGGTGATGAGTTCAGCGAGGACGAGCGCTTTCTAGCTTTTGGGAGTTGAAAACTCTAGGTCGTACTTTTGAAGGATGGCGATCCATCTGGCAAATTTGTTGTTAATTTGTCGCCGACTAAGAAAGTACTGCATGGGGTTGGAATCTGCCACGACTTTGGTAGTGCAAAGCAAGATATAATGACATAGTTTTTGGACTGCGAGGGCAATTTTTTGCTCCTGGTTGTATTTCAGGGGTGGTCTTGAAAGGTTTTTACTGATGTAGTAAATGATGTGTTCATGACCATCATCCCCTAGTTGGACGAGAACTCCTGCTATTGAGACGACTGAGGCCGATAAGTAGAGGATGTAGTCGCGATCATAGTCGGGTGAACTAATCAACGGGGCATTGGAGAGTGCCACTTTTAAATCATCAAAAGCGGTTTGGGCATTTTCATCCCATCGAAATGGGATATCATGACGCAGTAGGCGAAGAAAACCGTGCGCACGAGTGGCATAGTCGGGGACAAAACATCGCAAAAAGTTGGCTTTGCCTTGTAGGCTTTGTAGCTGGCGCAAATTTCGGGGTGGTGGAATTTCGATGATGGCTTGGACCTTGAGGGGGTCCACCGTGATGCCGTGTTGGGGGATTATGAACCTAAGGAGGCATCCAGCAGTGACAGAGAATACACACTTGAGGGGGTTCAAGCAAATATTGTATTGACGACACCGTTGAAAGACAACTCATAAGTCATCTAGATGTTGCGTTCGTTTCTTGGATCGAGCAGTGAGGTCGTCCAAGTAAGCAAGGATGATGAGAGTGAGATCATGGAAAACATAGGTCATGGCTCGTTGGAATGTCGCATTGACGTTCTTGAGTCCAAAATGCATGACACGATACGCAAAAGTACCCCATGGGGTTGTGAATGCAGTTTTATATTGATCTGCTGGGTGGATATGTATTTGATTGTAGCCAGAGAATCCGTCCATGAAGGACAAGGCCTCATGGTTGGCGTAGTCATCGATAATTTGGTCGATGAAAGGCGTAGGAAAGTTGTCTTTGGAACAAGCGTGATTGACATCATGAAAGTCAGTGCAGATGCGAATGATGTCCTGTTTTTTGTTGACAGGATTGGGGTTGGAAACCCATGATGTGTATGCGATGGGGTATATGAACCCGATAGCGCGTAGTTTGTCAATTTCAGCTTTGATGGTCGTTGCTTTGGATGGGTGTAGTGGGCGTTGCTTTTTTCGTATAGGGGTGATATTAGGCCATGTGTCGATACGGTGTTCAACAATAGAAGAATCAAGGCCGGACATCTCTGTGTATGACCAAGCAAAAATGTCCCATTATTCCTGGAAGAGAGCTTTGTAAGCTGTGAGTTCTTCCGGGGAGCATGCGACGCCAATTGTGATTTCATCTATGATTCCTAGTTTGACGGAAATGACAATTTTGACAGTGGGGGAAATGTTGGCCATGTTGTCGTCTTCAAAAGCATCGGGGGTAGGGATAGGGTTGTTGAACCAGTCTATATGTCCCGATGGGATGAAATCCTTAGTTTCGATTGTGCATATGGAGGCTTGACTAAGGGGGTTGAAGCTGTGAGAGAAAGAGCGCTCTGTGGTGGAGCGCATTCCATGGGAAATGTGGTGTAGTTAGTTCCTTGAGGATCTCTTCGTCACAGTGGAAGGTGTGTGAATATAGGTGATCTAGGGAAGTGACCTTGGGGACTGTCACCGTGTGATGGTATTCATGTGGTGAAGTCGTAGAGGAGGTATCGTGAAGATGGTACGATGGCGTGCTTGACATAAACCAAATGTTAAGATATGCGGGTTAAAAATTATGGTCGATCGTAAGATTTCCGTGGGGAAATGAACCGAAGAATTTGGGGGATTTGGGGGCAAATCGTCATATAGGTTGTCCATGAACCATGGAGGAGTGGGAAGTGCCTCAGGCTCAAAAGAGAGAATATGAACAATATCTAGAGAGGGAGTAGGGGGAATCACTTGTATCGCAGGAAGTGAGGGGTTTGGAGGATTTTGAATAAGGGTCGTTTGACGACATCTGTATTCAATGATCGTAGGACACTGGTATGTGAAATGATCAAGTGATTCACAAAGAGAGCAAGGGAATCTCATCCGTTCATTGACTAAGGTTGTGACATAATGGATGTCAGTGACTTGCGTGTTTAATGATGCAGATGGAGGAGGTTATTGCTGAAAGCTTTGGCGTACTACCATTAGCGTCTGTCGAAACCGAGGTAGCACAGGGCAATGGTGGGTGTAATGGCCATACTCCGAACAGATGGCACATGCGAATTTGGTTCGCAACCCTTTACTGCATGTAGTAGGGGATGTGGTGGTAGTACTAGATGTGTTGGATGAAGCGATGGGCGATGTGGTTGCTCGAGGGATTTGGATTAAATTGCGTAGCTCGGGGAGAGAGGGACATCTATTGGTGGGGTGTCCTTCTCTCTCACATAGTGCGTAAAGAGGTTGAACTTGGGGAGGAAGTGGAGTGGTGGGCTCTTTCTTCTTCCGCCTGCCCCCAGCTATGGCGATGGGGTTGGTAGAGGGGGTGAAGGTGGTGTGGTTGTAGTGATTATTGGAATCTGCATCGAGATTCCCTCGGTTTGGGGAGGGAGGGATGGTTGAGGAACCATCTCAGGTGTGTGGAGATACCAAACCAGAATAGCAATCACAATGTTAGGAAGGGTAAGCGTTGCGACTACCTGGAAAGCTTGTACGCCCGATGGGGGGTAGAAGAAGGGGATTTGTGTAATGGCTTGGGGGACTGCCTCCCAAACTAGGATGTGACCATGGGGGAGAGTGAAACAGGGAACAAGTGGTGTCGAAGGGTTCTCAGGGGGTTCCTAAGGTAGGGTTTCTATGACTAGTGGGATGTCAGAGAGTGAAGAAGCCTTGGTGGGGGGAATGGTATCTCCAGTTTCCATTCCATCAAAATATATGACACGCACTTGTGTTGAGGGATGTATGAGCGGTGGGGCTCCATGGTATATCCCTAGCAAGGATTGGTCTTTGAAAATTATGGGGCCCATCTCGATGAGTGGGTAGGCATCGGGATTAGTGTGGACAAAAAGTAGGATGTTATCGATGTTGGAGGAAGGGTATCATCGTTCGAAACACAGAAGAGGCCACAACCTTCATAGTGTACATGTAGTTACGTCCAAACAAGATGTTGTAATCGAGCAGGGCGTCGATAACCTCAATGTCAATAGAAATGGTTTTGCCCCGGAGTTCAATGGGGACATTTTGAAAGAGCCCTTTAGGAGAGGATGGTCATCCATCTTAAGCTCTCAAAGTGACGGCGGATGGTATTAGCTCGGGGGAGCCAAGTTTCTGTCATATGGTTTTGGACATGATGCATGTGGATGCACCTTCATCAATGATGCATCGATGAATTGTGATGTTCCAAATTTTCATTGGTATCTGGAATGCTATCAAAGCAGGGAGACGGGGTTCCCCACAGTCTAGATCAAAATTGATGAGTCTAGTATCAACATGGTTGACTACACCCAAGGTGGAAAGCAATGATTTCCATTGAGTGGGACAGGTTTGGAGGACTTCCAAGACTGACATGGCCGTAGGATATTGTGCCAAGTCATCGACCAGACTGTAATTGTGTGCCGCCCTAGCCCGAGGGTTGTTGACATTCTGCCATAATGGGATGTGAGGAATACGAAGGGGTGGTTCAGTGCTAGGGCGTGGAATCATCAAAGGTTGCTCGACTATAACTATAATTGTTTCCGAAGTGGTGGGGGTATATTCAGGGGGTGTGTTGTATTGACGACTGCGCGTTTGTAGGAGAATTTCTTCTTCACTAGTGAGGAGGATAGTGCGATCTGCCAGATTCCCAGGGTTTTGATACTATCCCATCTGTGGTGGGGTAGGGTGTACTTCTTGCTAAGTATTCATCACACCTTGATGTGGAATAGGGTTTTGCAACACTGCCGAGGGTGGTTATTGTAAATACTGTTGTGGGGCCTGCTGAGGGACAGGTGACGTTGGAGGACGTGGCACATTCATGGAATTTTTCATCCGTTTGAAGTTGGGAATTTGGGGGCAATGGTGAGTATAATGACCATGCTCACCACAAAGGGCACAAGGGAAGTTCGTCCAGAGGTTGTTGTTGTTCCTCCCTTGGCCTTTGTTGTTATTTCCCCCTTGGGGGTTCTGGTTCCCTTGATTCTGGTTGCCCCCAACAGGTTGGTTTTGTTGGGGGTTGTTTCCCCCTGGTCCTAGGTTATTATTGTTTCAATTTTTCCCTTTAATTTTGGCATTATTCGACTGATGGGCCAGATTTTCCGTATTCAGTTGTTCAAAATTTTGAAATTGTTGAATGGGGGAGGGTTGAACAAAGTTAACCCCAACGTGTCGTTGTCGTTGTGGAGGATCAATGGGTTGTGGAGGACCAGGAAATCG
This sequence comes from Picea engelmannii, assembly GCA_009831015.1. Taxonomy (NCBI): domain Eukaryota; kingdom Viridiplantae; phylum Streptophyta; class Pinopsida; order Pinales; family Pinaceae; genus Picea; species Picea engelmannii. The sequence continues at coordinate 1,125,554 of ML778869.1, read as the reverse complement.
AAAATACAGATTATTTTGTGGTAATGATCCGTAGGGTATGTAGGAAGTGCTTTGACTCGTGCTCAAGGTGTAAGCTGAGGTAAAGGGGGTACTAGAACTTGGTTGAACTGCAGGGTGCATCATGGGTTCCGACGCAGGTCCACTTATGGGTGGAAGGGGAACAATAGTGTATGGTTGTTGATAAGGAGGAGGAGGGTAATAATGGGGTCCTCCATACACCAGTGGATGTTGGGGTGTATTGTACATAGATGGTGGTTGGATGTATGGATTGTGGTGTGTTGTGGTACCAATCAATCCATCTGCTGAGTGAGACATCCCAGGTTTGTCCTGGCCGAATGGTACAGGTCTCGAGGCGTCAGGTAGTACTGTATATAAGTATACCGATTGTGAATAAATGAGCTCTTACTGTTGAGCCTTGTTGATGGCTTCCTCTTCACTTTGGGGGAAGGTTGAGGCCACATCTTTGGCAAGGAGAGGGACGAGTGATCTGAGAAACCAATCGAAAAATTGTTGTTTGGTGGTTTCTGCTTTGCATAAACCACGTTGTCGACGCCATTCGTGAATGTGGTCGGCGATATGTGTGACTGAGGTTTGTTTAAACTCAGAGAGTAGTACTAGACCATTGTCATGGCAAATTGGTAGTTGAAAGAAGGTCAAAAATGTTTTGTCCAATGATTCAAAAGTCACACGGGACCCTGATTTTTTGTTTACATTGTTATCAGACTAATTGGTAGGTGTGGACACTAACAGATCTCCCTAGATCCACCTGGATCTATAACAAAACAGGACATGAAATGACTCTTTCCCTAAGTTGTAATCATTGAATCTGCTAATAGGGAGGAATAAGTGACATGCCTCTATATCGCTTTCCTTATGTCTCTATTGTTGCCACTTCGCTCCGATGCTCTTGTGAGGTCAAGTCCAAGACAACACAAACCAACCAAAGTGAAGATAGCAGAATGTATTCAATGTCAACTTATGCATATGATCAAGGAATTACACAATAAAGTAAGAGTGACTTTACGGGAAAGGGACATGCCGTTATATCATATTAATTGAAAGTAGAAGGTTGATCTGGATTATTTTCGACATGAAACGAGATTGGAGATATAGTAAAGAAATGCACAAAGATATCCCAGATATTCAATAATATAACAGAAATGTATCGGAGATGCAACCATAAACACAGATATACAGTAATACATGATTTCTATTAATGAAAGAAATGTACAGAGACTGTAAAAATACAGAGTGGAAGACTCGCTAGAATGGTGGCAGCTTATCTCTGAGAAGAGATGTGACGGATACTCGCATTCGCAAGAAGATGATTACAATGAGGCTCTGAAGGCCTTTTTACAATAAGTAGGAATGCCAAAAACCCTAGACACCCAAAAACCTAACCCTGGGAGATGAAGCGCCAAATGTCATGTGGTCCCCGTTTGGGTAAGTGAGTACATCAACTTCCCGGGGTTGTAACTTTTGCATACAATCTCCGTTTTAGGCGTGTGATAGCTCGTTGGAAAGGTATCGTTGAGGAGATTCATTTTGGGGGCTCAATCATGATTTCACATATCATAGAGAACCTCGATATCGAAAAACCTTCATTTGGGCCCTCAAAAAGGCCCCGGAAGTTAAAACCTGCTAAAAATAGTAAATTGCCAAAATTGCTAGAAAGTCGTTTTGAGCCATTTGGAAAAGGTGGGTGGCCACCGATATCCACCTGGATCAATCCTCTCTCCTTAGGAAGCAATGGTCTCCATTGCGTTGAGTTCCTGGGGGAGAGGGCAAAGCATTTGCTGGATCTGCATTTGGGTGAGTTGCTTGTATTGTTGGAGACGTCGCGCTACTCAGTTTGTGGAAATCTGTCACAAACCTGTTGCGGTTGAGGCTACTCAACAAGTCGAGATACACGAGAGGATGATGTGCAGAAGGAATATTTGCACTTTACTGTAGCCTTATCGACCTGCTTCTGTTGGATAGAAGGTGCTTGGGGCAAGGCTGTAGTGGTTGCAGTGTCCTTTTGTTCTCCTTTTGAGCAGATTGTGAAGAAGCTAAATTTTGCAGTATGAGATACTACCTTGCGACACTTTTTAGGTGGAACAATAGTAGGAACTACCTCTGGTATTCTGTAGAGATGACCCCCCAAAGTAACAATGACACTACAGGGTCGAGACTCATAAACAACATGGCGTCTCCACATATATGGTTGGCCCAAGAGAACATCACAGACATCTAGTGGGGCAACATCACATAATACCTCATCCTTGAAGGGTTGGATGTCGTATGATAATTGGCACTGTTGGTTGACATGGAGATCTTGTCCTTACCGAAGCCACCCTATGTTGTAGGGCTGTGGGTGTGGTGTTGTCGACAATCCCAACTGTTTGACGACCTCTGCTGAGATGAGGTTCTTCTGGCTTCCGTTATCAACAATAAAATGCAGCGGTGTCCCCTTCACCCACATCTGTGAATGAAAAAGGCGCTCCCCCTCTTCAGGATCTGTTGGTTCTTCTGGTTGAATTGCTGCGGTCACGACAATAGTAGTGGGGTCTGCGTCAATGATCTGTCCTTTACCATTATTTTCAGAATCAGATTTTGAATCAGGGTTCGGCTCTTTGTCTTTGATCTCGGCCACCAATGATTGTTTTGAGTGACATTCATCGGTGTTGTGCCAGGGGCTTTTGTGGAACTCACACCATTTTCCAGTGTCCTTCTTTGTCTTCCCGTGACCCTTCTTTTCTTGTGTCTTGGACTGGTTTTTGGGAGACTGCTTGTTAGGGTCGTCTTTGTCATACTTTGGTTTTTGCGCATTTGCAGACCCGAATTCCCGTTTGTTCTAGTGCTTAAATTTCTGCTCAATTTTAACAACATATCGATAAGCAGCACCGAGTGACGAGATGTCCAGAAAATCCATTTCAGTTTGGATGTATCTTGTGTAGAGCCCCACAGTATTTCAGAACCAAATGTCGCTCGGAGTCTTTGATACCCATCTTGGTGCGCAAGGAATGGAAGGTATTGGTGAACTCCGAAACTGCTTGGCCTCTCTCTTGCCGCAGTGTGGTCCAACTCATGTACTGGTCCTCATAGTTGCCAACAGGGTAATACTGTTCTTTTACCGCATCCACAAAAAAATCCCAAGTGGGATCGACCCCATATATTCCAGACTCCTCTGTGGAACTTTGCTCCCAGTAACTTTCCCACCAATGTTTGACATGAGGGAGAGATTTAAGGAGTGCAAAAGTGATCTTTTCTTTGTCGAAAAAACTGTGAATAGAGAAATAACCTTCCAGCAGAGTTAACCATTTTTCTAGGGCTTCTGCATCTATCTGTCCTTCAAATACAGGAATATCAAAATTAACTTGTACCTTGAAAGGCGAGGTGCCTCCAAAGTGGTCGCTTGATGAAGATGCGCCTGATGCTATCGGCAGGCGTTGAACGATGTGGGAAAAATTCTCCATCATTTTGTCCCTCTGTCGTGTGAGAGCTTGCTCAAGCAACGGATTGATAGGATCGTCTACTCCATCATTTTTATTTTCTTCTACCATTGAGGGTTTCTTGGGTGTGCGAGAGTGATTGTCTTCATGAGAGACAAGCTCGAGACCCAACTTGCTATACTCGGACCTCGTCGGGGACATGCACGGAAAAAAACGATCAAGAGCAGCCTGTTCTGATACCACTGATCTGGATTATTTTCGGCATGAAACGAGATCGAAGATATAATAAAGAAATGCACAGAGATATCGCAGATATTCAATAATATAACATAAATGTATCAGAGATCCAACGATAAACACATATATACAGTAATACACGATTTCTATTAATGAAAGAAATGTACAGAGACTGTAAAAATACAGAGTGGAAGACTCGCTAGAATGGTGACAACTTATCTCTAAGAAGAGATGTGACAGCTACTCGCATTCACAAGAAGATGATTACAATGAGGCTCCGAAGGCCTTTTTACAATAAGCAGGAATTCCAAAAACCCTAGACACCCAAAAACCTAACCCTGGGAGATGAAGCGCCAAAAGTCATGTGGGCCCCGTTTGGGTAAGTGAGTACATCAACTTCCCGGGGTCGTAACTTTTGCATACGATCTCCGTTTTAGGCGTGTGATAGCTCGTTGGAAAGGTATCGTCGAGGAGATTAATTTTGGGGGCTCAATCATTCCTTTGACTACCATTAAAAACCTCGATCTCAAAAAACCTTCATTTGGGCCCTCAAAATGGCCCCGGAAGTTAAAACCTGCTAAAAATAGTAAATTGCCAAAATTGTCAGAAAGTCGTTTTGAGCCATTTGGAAAAGGTGGGTGGCCATCGATATCCACCTGGATCAAAGGTACAACCTGATCGCCTTGATGTCGTAAGGTTCCTTTCAGTGACCCTTGGTTCCAACACACACACTTGCTCTGTACTTGCATGAAGAAGATCCAATTCCTCTTGATAGACCAACTAGAGCCTTCAAGCCTCTGTCCAAGCAGGGTTCTTCACAGAATTATTTCACTAATTATTCATTCAATATTGCTTAACCTTTTTCACAAGAAACCTTTCAATATATAGGAGAAGGAGAGATGGTTACATGGATGAGGATGATCCCATCAAATCTAAGAATTCAGCAAAATGACAACCATACGAATACCAACTCATTTTCTAGAAGATTCCCTTCTAGAACCCTTGAGACCTCTTCTCATTTCCAAGCTTAAGAACAGGTTTGCACCCTGTGTATGGAGAAAGCTGCGAGAAGTTCGCACCCTAAGTGTAGGTGGCCAGCGAGAATGAGGGATTCTCGCACCCTAGGGCATAGGTAGCCTGCGAGCTCACTTTAAAAATATGTTTTTGGAAGGAGACAAGGGTCACTTTTCTCAGGTAAAAAGTCCTTGTTGGGAACCTGAATACACCATTGTTAAGATACCACCAAGATGACCAAAATCATGTGTAACAGAATGCCCACCAAAGTATGAGGTCGAAATCAGTGACAACCGAAATACTTTGTAAACTGCGTGTGTGTGTCGGAAACCGGGAGTGCACCTAATCAGAAACCTACAAACAACCAAGCATCTGTAGAAGATAATACCAGTTCTGAGGTAGGCATTCCCGTACTTAGATCACAGACGGATGACATCATGAACGTAGGTCATGGCCCCCAATCATACACCGTGGATCCATGCCGTAAAAAATACTCCATAGCCACCTGGAATACACTATGGATCTATGTGAGAAGACTCAAGTTAGGACGACATAGCCACGTGACATACAAAGTGGATCTATGTGTCGATGCAAATCATACATACTCCATCGCAGCCTGGATCAAAAAGATGAAACGCAGGGTCTTCAATCCCATTACCTGAAAGTACAAATCTAACCATGTGATTACATGTTGTTGTAGGAAAATCTCCCCGCGGACAGGTAGATCGCCTCAAAGAGCTAGACCCTAATTCTAAGACAGAAAGTGCTTAACGTGGACACTGACTTGCTTTCAAATCTATACAAACTAATACATGAGAAGGAAGGAGAATAGAGGTACCTTGTTATCGACGTTTGTCCCTGCACGCTCCGAGTTGAACTCCAAACTCTCGCTCCTCGATGAGTCCTGTAGACAAACAAAGTACGACCGCTTCCTACTCTATTGATATTAGCTTGAAAACATATCTATCTTTCAATGATAAGTTCACGTAAGATCAGACACAAACTAGAAAGAAACAGGCTAAGCGTGTCATATTAATGAGAACAACGACAACAATACTTAAAATCGTAGATGCGAATGCGACAGCTTCGTCTAGTCCCCTTCATCTAACCCTTGCTCAAAAGATCCACAACCTGGATGATAACAGCTTCACTAATCACTCTCCTTTAGCTGACTGTATGTTTTTTATGAGATCATAGGTTTCATGCTAGCAATTCTTCCCCCCTTTTCACCATCATAGAGCCTGCTTATATAGGTTAAGAGAAGCTTAACCTCTTGAGTTATCTTTAGAATAAGTTGAGGAATCCCCTCCTTAGATGAGGGATCTCCTGATGGAACCAAGAATTCGAATGCAACTGCCTTCTAGACTTAAGAGATCCTCCCCTTATTCTCCTCAGCAGGCCAACCACTGCCTCAAATTAGATAACACTCCCTCAAAAGGGGCATCAGGGCGTTATAACGCTCCCTAGGAGGCTCAAGGGGAGCACCAACGCCCTAAGGATGGGTAGCGTTCTCTCAGAGAAGTGGTTTGTTGTTATAACGCTCCCCAGTAGCTTGTGGGGGAGCGCCAACGCTCATAAGGATGCCATAGGGGAGCGCTCTCCTTCAAAACCTTGTTTTAAGGGCTCCTTTCAGGTGATAAGAGTTCCTTGACTTCAGTTGACCATTTCCCCTCCTCCAAATCAAGTGTATGAGATATTTTAAGTGCCTCCTTAGTGTTGTTATTATGGCAGTATGCTTGAACAACATTTGTGACACTTGTGAACAACTTGCGACACTTGCGAAAGTTGTAAGGAACATGCGACACTTACGACAGTTGAGAGGAACATGCGACACTTATCCAGTTGAGTAATATTGACGTGTAACAGAATGCCCCCCAAAGCATGAAGTTAGAAGATGAGAACTGATAACTGAAATGCTTTGTAGACTTTCAAGCAAGGTTATAGACTCGGAGAACCTGACGGAAGCTACACACAAACATCCAACAAATATTATGACATGTTTCAAAACCCAAGGCAGGCATACCTATGCTTGGGTGATCAAGACTTGCAAGATATGGCCGCCATAAAATACACTGCGGATCCATAATTGTATCAATAAGAAGGTATAGCCACCGAAGATACAATGTGGATCTATACTCTGATGACTCAGACTGATCGTAGCCACGAAGAATACACAATGGATCTACGAGATGACAAGACATAGCCACAACCAATACAAAGTGGATCTATGTAACATTGTATGTGTTATTTGTCCAATAGAAACTCGTTCGCAACCTGGGCAAAGCATATATCAAAGTGGTCACTCAACCCAGGGTCTTCTTACCAATCCCAATATGGTACGAATCTAACCATGTGAATAGATGTCCTGATGTCGAACATGGCAGAAACCACTTGATTACCGGTCAATGGTGTGAACCGTTAACAAGTGCGAGGGAGATCACCATTAATGTCAATGATTCCCAAGGTACCTTAGTACATTCCAGCGAATGTGAATAGATGAGATGAGGTCGAACACCCGTGGAATCATCCAATCAGAGGTCAATGATGTAAACCTACTGTCGAATGTGAGGAGGCCTGCCATTGAGGCATGCAGGTCCCAAAGTACTAACTGGTTTCTAAGCCTGATTTCCAGATAATGTGTTGAAGTCGATAGGAATAGACTTGTCGAGGGAGGGCCTTGATGTATCCCCCATCAATGACACGAAACATACATAGAGATGTAATTGGTAGATCAAATGGTCATGGAATGACATGGGTTTTGAGGGAAGATATTTGGGATGGCTGACCCTAGAGGCAGATACTTCCCTTGAACACTGAGGCACAACAACAAAACATGACATGGACCAAAACTATGTAGTGGATACTGTGACTTGCGTTGGGTGACCCAAATGAGTGAAAGGAACTCAAAGGATTGGCTCAGTTTAGAGGTTCAGCGGATTATGATGCGTGCAAATGACAAAGTGCCGTGTTCAAGGGCGACTCTAAGAATTGCTGGATAATGTTCTCAAGAGACTGCTTGGCTTGCTCCTTTCAAATTCCCCCCCATCCAGATAGATGAGTACCTCTTTTTGATTTAATGAGCTCGAGGAGGATAACACATGCTCGATATAACTCACCTTCGGTAAGTTCCTCTTCCTTTTTTTAACGAACCGGAAGAAGTAAGGGATCGGTCCCGTATGGGCCTATCGATGTGTGTTTTAACGAGTCCAAAGACAGAAAACTCGAAGGTTTTTCAGGATTATAGAGTTTGGAAAAACACTTAAAAGAGAACTCTTTCAGTTCCTTTTTCGTACAATAGTCTAACGACACCGAAAAAGAGATAAACTATCGCTCGAAAGACGCCCTTTCCAACCTTTTAATGAGCATGAAAGGAAGCAAGATCACTCGACAATCTTTTCATATTTAGAGAGTCTGAAAAGAGTTTAAAGATGACTCCAGGGGGGTTCCTTTTTCGTGTGTCCATGCAGGTCCGAAAAAAGAGATAAAATTCTACCCGATGCGTTCTCATATTTTCGAGCTCGAGAACGAACTAAGACTATGCTCATAAGTGAGACAAGGTAAATAATCCATCAGAATTGCCAGGAAACCTGCGATGCCAAAACTACAAACCAAGGGTTTAATGAAGCCATTATATTGTTAGAGAAACCCATAAATGACTATACCTTATAAAAATGGAAGTTTATAAATAACAATACAATGAAAATTCCATTTACCATTCCATTTTGCACAAGGATTTTGGAGTAGTGGAGATTCTCATTTCAGAGGTGGATCTTGTTTCACTTGCTATCGGAGCTACGATTAACCGTTTTGCTTGCCATTTGGACCAGGTAGATGTCCATATCTACTTCTTTCAAACACATGGTTTAACATTCATTTTTATAGCAGCATTTAATTTAAAAGATGAAGCCCTAAGTTGCCCCAAAAAGGACCAAATCGACCTCTATTAAAAACGATGGGAAAAGGGGATTCTTTTTGCAAAAATGTTTTAGGAAGGGATAGCCATGATGCCTACACCTTAATATCTAAGTGGACGGGTCGTTTTTGGCAAAGAACCCATAAAAAATCCTCACATACGCCCATGCAACCACAAAGAAATCATTTTGATTTTAAAACGTTTTTATTGTTGTGTGATGGACATTGAATGGCTAAGAGAGGGCGTGTTGATTGTAAAAGAGGGTGTGGTCTCTTTAAATGACGTGGGCATTTTATTTCATGTTTTAAATTGTTTTTAGAAATTGCCGAAATTGCCGAAACGTTGAAATAATGAAATTCTTTATTCTTTTGTTTTGTAGGTGATTTCGGCGACCATGATTGAGTGGAAAGAACGAGAACATGAGATGGATGACTTAGCTGCCTTGCGGAGTCCTCACACGTGGGCCGCATTGAGATCTTGTGGTTTACTGAAATTCTTCAAATTGCAAAAAATGAAGAAGGAGATTTTATTGCTTGAGCACATGATTGGCCTATGGGATGTTGCGGAGGAAGGATTCCGGATTGTCACACAACTTCTAACCATCGAGTTAGAAGACGTGTATTTCTTGACTGGCCTCTCGAAAAGAGGGGTTCACATATATTTTTTCGGGTAGAGGGTGCTACTTGAGCAAGTGGACATGTATCTGGCACGTCATTGTGTCCTAGGAGCAAGACTGGTAGGGGGTAGAATCCCTATCAAGGATATTCGAGAGCTACCCCTCCGGTCCATTTTGTTTGCCATCACGAGTGTGACAGGCAGTACTAGCACGCATCTGGCATCAAGATCGCAGGTGGCTTATGGTGTTCAGTGTTTGGAACCAACACTGTTCAACTGGAGTGCAGGGTTCCTTCGAAATGTGAAGGAACAGGTTTCAAGGTGCAGGATGAGACAGAAATAATTTGGTTACGGCTCTTTTCTGGTCTCATTTTTTCCAGAGCGCATCCCCTAGATGCAGCCTTAGATAGCACTGGCGGTGTGACCAGTGGACGAAACAAGGATGGAGAGATGGACTAGTCTATCTCCGAGGCTGGTAGCGGAGTCGAAGTTCCGTTTTACTGGCGATTTCTTTGCTTGGCTGAGACGACAGTATCTCTGGATAGAAGACTTCCCGTATGCTGAGGTAGATTTCTGTGGGAGCATGGATTTGATTTTACCCGCGGGGGAAGGCTGGGATGTGTCAGGTAAAAGACTGAGTCATACCTTGTCTAGTTTTTTTTTTTTTTTTTAAGTTTTTGATGTATATATATTTTTTCGGGGTATATAGAAGAGTTTTTAAAAGATGTATTGTTTTCAACATGCAGACAAGGGAGCAGTGCGCCCAACCAATATACCGATACCAGGATGTTGTGGGGGTGCTCCAGTTGTAGCAGATCCGAGAGTACCAGTGATAGGTCTCCGGGAGGTCGAAAGAAACCTCCAAGGCCTCACGATGGGCATTCCTCCTCTATGGAGGGGAGAAGTGCCTTTACATCTGTAGAGGCACACTGTGGGAGTGCCAGAGAATGTCAATTCTCTGCTGAGATGTGTAGTGCGTGCAGTGATATGTTACTCGCAACATAATGTAGTGCAGAGAGATTAGAGTCTCTCTGGTGATCATATTTTTGTATGCCTTGTCAGGCGATGTTGTAGGGGTTTAAAGACCTGACATTTTGCTCTTCTACATACTTTTTTGATGTAATCAAAACATNTTCAAATTTTTACAGTGCCAATGATTTGTACATGATGATGTCTGTGATGTGTTTTAATTTACATGTGATGTACAATTTTGCATTCCTTAAATCTTATATGTGGGCGAGATATCGATCCATGATGTAAGTAGCTAACGAATCCTAAACACTATTGAGTTCTCTTGGAATGTGTCTATATTCAATGTAATCAAACATTCGTTCAAGACGACGAACTTGCAGGTGGAGACGTAGCAGGATAGGATTACGGATAGTGTAGATACGGTTGAGTTGATAGACCACGAGTTGGGAGTCTAAGTAAACAATGATACGAGAGATACCTAGGGAGGAGGCTTGGGTCAACGGTCCAATGACAGCGTGATATTCTTCCATATTGTTGGTTGCTGGTCCTATGCAGATACCTCCTGAACTCACCACCTCGTCGAATTGGTAAATAACCCATGTTGCCGAAGCAATGTTCCGGGTATGTCGACTAGCGCCATCCGTGAACCCAAAAAAGATAGGAAAGGAAGACGTCATCTGCACATGAAAACACAAGAACAGTCATGAGTGGCAAAGGTAAAGACTCGAACATGTGAAAGAAATAGACACACCAAACTAAAATACAATAATGTACAAATTCAGATGCTAGGTGATCTAGGCATAGTACTTTTTAAGGTAAAGCCCGTTACGTGGCTCTCCTAGGGAAATTCCATCATGATCTACTAATTCGTAGGCACCTCTATGTAGAACACGCTTCACGATGTAAGGACCATGCCACAGAGGTTCTAACTTACCTATCCCCAATTTGTCATGAGCTTGGTCATAGACGAGGACTAAGTCTCCTTCTGCAAAAGTCTAAGGGTGGACGAATTTGTTGTATTGACTCTGGATTCGTTTCTGATGTGCCTCATTAACGAGAGCAGCATCACGACGTGTTTCGTCCAGCTTGGATAGATACAAGAAACGTTCTTCTTCGGCAGAAGTATGGGGTAGGAGTTCTACTTTAAGTTTTAGTGATGAAATCTCACACTTGATTGGTAGAACGACATTGATGCCATACACCAACTGGAAAGGAGTAAATCCAATTGTAGTTTTCACGGAAGTGCGATAAGCCCAGAGAGCGGAAAAGAGTTGTAGATGCCACGATGTCTTGTTTGCCCCTACCATGCGTTGAATCATGGTTTTTAGGACTTTATTGATGGCCTCAACTTGTCCGTTGGCCTGAGGATAGTAAGGGGATGAGTTTTCACGGCGAAAACCCAATTTGACATGCAGTTCGCTCATCATCTGGTTCTTGAAGTGTGCACCGTGGTCAGTGACAATGGCACGTGGTACACCAAAACGAGTTATGATATGGTTGAAAAGAAATAGAGCGATGGTACGACCATCATTCAGGAAGGTAGGCATAGCCTCAGCCCATTTGGTAAAGTAGTCGACGGCGACGATTATATAACCGTGCCCCCCGGCTGAGATAGGCTTACACTGCATGAAATTGATACCCCACTTGGCAAAGGGGCCGATGGCGATAATGGGGTGCAACGCAACAGGGTGGGTGCATGCCTTCTTGTTAAGGACTTGGCAGGGTGGGCATTTTTTGACTACCTCGATACAATCTTTGAAAATCGAGGGCCGAAAGTAGCCGACACGTAGGATTTTTTGGGCTGTGGCCATCCCGGAAAGGTGATCGCCACAGGTGCCAAGGTGGCAATCGTTTAGAATGCATTTAGCCTCCTTGTGAACCAGACATCGTCGAAGAATAGTGTCAATACCACGACGATACAAAGTGTCGCCGCTGATGAGATAACGACGAGAATGGTGGCGAATACGTCGAGGCTCTTCACGAGAAATGTTAGGCTGAAAACGTTGGGTTTGAAGGTAAAGGAGGATGTCTCCATACCAAGGATCAGAGGTGCAGATGAGGAAAAGAGATTCATCGGGGAGAGAATCTCTAGGTTCGATGTCTTCATCAACATGAGGGAGAGCACAGATAACTCTGCAAACACCAGGGATTTTTTGGCTTTGGACTTTGTAAAATCAAGATCGAATTCCTGAAGGATAACGATCCATTTAGAATATTTGCCCCCAAGTACTTGACGTGTCAAGACGTGGTACATGGGGTTGGAGTCTGCAATTACCATGGTGGTTCATAATAAGATGTAATGGCGAAATCTCTAGACAGTGATGACGGCTGCCAGAGCCAGTTTTTCGACATGTGAATATCAGAGTTCAGGTCCAGATAAACTCTTGCTCAGGTAATAAATCACATGTTCTTCACCGTTAGGGTCCTCCTGAACTAACACCATTGCAATAGTGTAAGTGGAGGCGACCAAGTAAAGGATATAGTCCTTTGTATACTCCAGAGGGTGCAACAAAGGTGCGTGGGTCAAGGCATGTTTGAGAGCATCAAATGACCGTTGGGTAGTGTCATCCCAGATGAAAGGGGTGTTTTTCTGCAGTAACCGCATGAATCCTTTAGTTATCTCGGCGTAGTTGCAGATGAAACGGTGAAGGAAGTTTGCTTTGCCTTGCAAACTTTGGAGTTGGGTTAAGTTGGTAGGTGGGGGTAAGGCTAGAATGGCCTTAATCTTTAAGGGATCTACCTTGATCCCGTCTTTGGAGACAATGAAACCGAGGAGTCGACCGGATTCGACAGCAAAAATGCATTTATGTGGGTTCAAGCGAATACGGTAGAAATGACATCGAAGAAAAATCGCCCATAAGTGATCAATGTGGTCGGATCAATTGGATGAGTGGGCGGGTAAATCGTTGAGGTAAGGCTCTGCGATATGCTTGATATCGTGGAAAGCATATGACATGGCCCGCTGGAAAGTAGCACCAACATTTTTAAGACCAAAAGGTAGCTTTCGATAAGCAAAAATTCCCCATGGGCAGATAAAGGCTGTCTTATGTTGATCAGCAGGTAAGATTTGAATCTGGTTATACCTAGAAAAGCGATCCATGAAAGAGAATATTACGCTCCCTGCGCAATTATCGATGATTTGGTCGATGAAGGGTGTAGGGTAGTTTTCCTTGGGACAAGCTTTGTTGAGATCTTGATAGTCAACACAAACACGAATGGTCCCTTGCTATTTGGCAACTTGAACAAGGTTGGAGACCCATTCTGTCAAAGGGACGGGGTAGATAAAGCTAGATTTTAGAAGTTTTTCAACTTCTGCCTTTATAGCTGCGATTTTCTTAAGATGAATCGGGCGGAGTTTTTGTCGAACATGTTTTGCACCAGGGTAAGTCTTGATTTCGTGCACGACGATCGAAGGGTCGATCCCTGGCATTTCCTCGTAGCTCCAAGCGAAGACATCGCATAATTCTTTAAACAAAGCAGTGTAAGAGACCACTTCTTTGGGTGTGCAATTAGCACCAAGGTTAATGTTTTCCACGACACCTTCTTTGATTGAAATATCAATAACAATCGTAGTAGAGATGTTACCCATATTCCCCTCAGAGAGAGTATCTTGTGTGAGGATAAGAGATTGCGGAGCATCGGTAACATCGGGAGGCAAGAAAGAGTTTATGTCTTGGTGAATTTCTTCCAAAGGTGGAAGAAAAGAGGATTGATGATGGTTATCATCCCAAGGTAGATCATCAATGCTAAGCATTGCCATAATAGATTCATCAGAAGGAAAAATTTGGGAAATGTAATCAACGACAGACGACAGGGAATCCAATCATGAGGGCACCGAGTAGGCATCAGGTGCCAATAAATGTGAATTGTTCGAAGAGGGAGAGGCAGATTGAATAACTACGTATGTGGCCTCGGCTGGGCTAAGTGGCATAGTGTCACGGAGCACATCGAATTCCAGAGGACTAGGTACAATCCAAGGATCAGAGGATTCCAAGGATTGATAAGGAATAGTCGAGATCATATTGACGGCGACAATATGATGCGCGATAGGTGGAAGTGGTGTAGGGAAAGTACCCATAAGGTTAGAATCTTTCAATAAGCCAACAACAACGCTTTCATACGTAACTGGGTGGTCTCCCAAAAAATGAATATTGTTGGTGACAGGGACGCGAGCGTCGGGTGTACAGAAATCAAGTTGATCGATAGTGACAATTTTGCCTTGATGGGGGAATTGTACACATCTAAACACCGACGAGGCAACGACAGTCATAGCATAGAACCAACTTCTTCCAAGTAGTAGGTTGTAATTGAGGGGGGCATCGACCACCTCGACATCAATGGTAACAATTTTGTCGCCCAACTGAATGGCTAGGGATTGTAATAATCCGTGAGGATGAAAACCTCATCGATCGAAAGCATGTAACATCGTAGGGGATTTGTTAAGGGCATGTGATTTTAAGCCTTTCCAACAAGCTAAAGACATGACACAGGTAGAGGCTCCCTCATCCAAGATAGTTCGGTGGATTTGTTGATTGTGAACAACAACATCGATTTGAAAAGCTAGTTGGTGGGAGAGTCGTGGTTGATGATCATCCAGATTAAACGTGAGGTTGTTTGATGACTCAGGATCAAAAGCGTCGATAGCAGCTAAGAGTGTTCTGCGTTGGCTGGGACAGTGTTGTAGAACTTCCAAGGCGGACATAGCACACGGAGCTTGGGCCAAATATTCTACAATGTTGTAGTTTTGGGCAGCCTGTGAATTAGGATTGAATGTAGATTTCCAGATGGTGCTCTTAGGAGGGTGTAAGATGGAGTCAAACGAAGGTTTCTCAATCTGAAGTGGCCCAGTTGGAGGGCTGGCAGACGAAGGACTAACGGAAGATGGTAACGGGTCCGGTATGGGACCATTAGTAGTCTTCGACTTATCAGGTTTAACTGGCGTGTCAAATGTCACAGAGCGAGTGGTCAGATTAACCCCATTAAAAATGTAAATGTGGGCACTTGTCGAGGCCTCATCATGGGATTGGTTGGAACTGCCCCCTCCAGTCTGGGTTTGAGCAACCAAAGATTGCTGCTGTGAAAAAGGATGAGTAAGCACAGCGGGTTGTGAATTTCCCTTGAAAAGCTTGGCCACTTCACTGCGATGTGGGCAGTCTCGAGTGTAGTGATCGTCACCACAAATGAGACATGGGAATTTCGGTTTTTGTTGTGGTTTTTTTCCGGCAGCAGGGGTTTGTGGTTGATTTTTTGGTTGTTCGTTATTGTTTTTCTTTGGTTTATTTCTCGCTTTCTTCTTGCCCCCAAGTTGTTGTGAAGGGGTCGATTGGATTGCATTCACCTCAGAGACCTGAGTTTGAGGGGGGGTAGAAGAGGGTGCAGTCAGGCTGGGAGCAGCCGTTGAAGCGGGCCGCTGAGTCGTTCCAGTCGACTAGGAAGTAGATTGGGTTTTGATGGAGCCAATAACTCCATCCGCGTGGGAAGCAGACGATGGTTTGGATATATCGTTAGTGGCACGGGTAGCATTCGGTATCAACTCGTACAGAGTACTGGACTGTGAATAGACTAAGTCTAAGTACTGAGCTCGGGCAATAGCTTCTTCCTCAGTGACTACACCACCCATGGCAACATCACGAGCAATTTGGGGTAACAATGATTTAGTGAACCATTCCGCTAACAATTGGTCAGGAATGACCGCTTTGATTAGCCTTCGTCATCGTCTCCATTCATGAATATGATCAGAGATATGTACGGAAGTTGTCTGACGAAGGGAGGTTAATAGTTCAGTACCCGTCTCGTATCGAATGGGTAGTTGGAAGTGTGTAAGGAAGGACATGGCGAGGGAGTTGAAATCGTGAAAAGATGCGCATGGTAGTTCAATATACCATTTTGCCGCGGTACCCGTAAGCGTTCGTTGGAAAAGATGCAAACATATAGAATCATCCATGAGGGAGTTGGATGAACACCACAAATGGAAAGTCATCACGTGGTTGTTTGGGTCTTCTCCAGACTTTTCGTCGAATTTTGGGATATCAGAAGGAAGTTTAGCTGGAATAGCAGGCCAAACCGGAGAATGATAAATAGGATCATTCGTTAACCGAGACAAGTCTGGAAGGTCCAGGGTAGCTAGAAAAGGTAGTTGTCGGTTAACCTATGGGTAATGCTGGTGTGGCATGGGGACACCAGTGGGGCCAATCACTGGGTTATGTGGATAGTTGTAACTAGTGGGCCCTCTTGTATGAGGTTGGTGACCAGGGTACATAGGATTTGAGACATTTTGAGAAGTATGTGCGAGTGGAGGATAACCGGATGGGTTTTGAGGATTATAAGCTAGATTTGGGGTTTGTCCAAAAGGGGTTTGTTGTGGAGCTTGAGAATTGTGTCCTGCCGGGAATTGTGGGTTTCCTGGAAAAGGGATATTCCACGGATTAGGTGTGGCGGACACGTTTTGTCTATACGGTTGATTGTAGGCTCCAGATTGAGGGTGCCCCCGTAATGAGGGTGCACCCCAAATCGAAGTTGTCCTCCGGTGGGATGATGCCCCCCAGCTTGAGGGAGAGTTCCCGAAATTTGAGAACCAGACATAAATGACTGACCGGTGCCGCTGAGCGGATTAGGACCACCAAGACCGGTCCCTCATGGTTGTTGGATAGGTATGGAACTTTCTAGCATAACTTGGGTAGTAGTGGCAGTGGTAACATTCAATGCTTTGTACCCAAAAGGGAGTGATGATGTAGGTCTTGGTGTTACAGGTGTGCCAATAACAGCTTGGTTAACCACTGCGTTACCCGCGGGAATAGTCGGAATGTGAGGGACTATTGTAGAATGGGCTGTCTGGAGAGGAAAAGTAGACCTTGGGACAACGGACGATGTGCTCGGACCAACGGGCGGTGTGGCTGTAAAAATGGTGGTACCAGTAAAATGGTTTAGGGGTATGGTGTAGGTAATAGGTGCGTCAACACCCATCCCTCTTCCATAAAGATCCCGCACCATGCGCGGTGGACTTCGAACAATGTCTGTGGTCCAAAAAGGGTCATCGGCTAAAGGGTTTGAATGAGACCTAGTCGGAATGTCAGAAGGATTGACGACGACAAATTCACTAGTGGGATTCAGTTGGAGGACACGTCATTCATATCCCTCTAGAATGCGGAAAGCTTTCGGAGACTTTGAAACAATTCGAAAATTCTCTAAAGGAGTGGGAACTTCTTCCTGGGAAGTTGTAGTGTCTTGAACCTCGCTCTGTTGAGGAGATTCCTCCATAGAATGAGGGGGTAAAGGGGTGTTTCCTTCCATATTTTCTGGAGGAAGTCCCTGTAGTCTCCGCAAATGGCGTGGAGGGTCGATGTTGGCGAAAAAGAGTAGGCGAAAGAGATCTACGACCAACTACCGAAAAGAAACAACATACGCTAATAGAATCTAAGAATCACAACCAAGCAAACAAGACCTTCTCTCGATGACCGTACTAGTTGGTGATGAAATCCAACGTCGCGTGATCAAGTCAAGAAGGGCGGGGATAGGGTGGAAGAGTTACAATGGCGACCTTCTTAACGGACTTATGCCTTGGTGCAAGCTTCCACACAGTAATTGTGGATTTACCCTCCAAGGAGCCCGAGTGAGTTTGACCAATGTCTGCTCCAGGTACAGTGAGACTTCCCTTCACTGTCACCTTGTGTAAGACCCTAAAGATTATGGCCACTAAGGTTACCAATTCGCAGTCAGCCCCTGGGCGGGAACAGTCAACAGTCCGATCCAAACGTACGGGTAGGGTATCGAGCCCGAAATCAGCTAAAAGGCTTCCATGCAGTAATTGTGGATTTACCTTTAAGCGATCCCCATAATACGATCTGATCACCACAATCAGTTAAACCATGGAGGGATAATCTCCATAGCTCACCTGAATGCGACCTCGTGCGTAACCCCTGTGTGAGAGAGGCATCCCAGGCAAATTTACACGATAATTGGATTTGACTCTCCCTAACTCAGGATGCTAATGTTTATTTTGGAAACTTTGGAGAGTTATGCTCACAGCCTAATCCAAAGTACTAAGCCTAGTCTATTGTTGGTGGAGGATTCTAGAAAAGAAAATGTTCTAGATAATTTTTTAATTAGCGTTCATTTTATAGCTGTTCTTTACTCAAAAGGGGTGCATGGAAGTGAAACGGATGGAATTATGACTCAGTCCCAAAATTGCATCAAAGATGATAAGCATTCATTTCTTTTTGATGAACATCTATCTGAGGGAGAGAGAGAGAGTTCTTTTCACTAACAAACACTAATAAGGAAATGTCCTCAAACAAATTTTCTCCAATCAAATCCGATGAGATGCTAAAACTTTTGAGATACCTTCTAATATGCAAAATCAATTATGAAAATGCTTCTTTATTGTTTGCATATGAATAATGATTAATTCAAAACAATGCTCGTCTTGCTAATTATCTTCTTGGATGAATGAAAATTAGACCAACACAAGCAAGAATCATACAAACAATACACCCTCTCGTTGCGATCAAAACAAGAAACGAAAGAAAAGAAACAATCAAGGAAAAATCAAGAACTTCACACCAAAAGAAATGTTGAAGAACAATGATCTTAACTAAAACCAAATGAAAAGATCTGTAGGCCTTTGATGATTTTCACTAGAGTTTTTGCTCAGTCAAAAAGGAGAGAAAGACAATGCATGGGTTTCAAACTCCAAATGGCAGAAAAAACTCAACAACAATAGTGAAGAAGGCTACAAAAAATCCAAACAACAAGATGTTCATTCTTCAAAAAGACAGATGTCAAAACTGGAAAAGAAGAAGCATTGACTCACAAGGTGACTCAGCAAGTGAAAACCAGAGGTAAAACCTTGAAAAGAGTAATTCTGGAAAGTTTATTGGCCAAAAGAGGGCTGGCGCTCTGTTGTCAAGGACAAGGAGCGTTATAGCGCTCTGTGTAAGGCACTCAGGGAGCGCTGGTGCTCTGTTAACACAGGGACAGGTGCGCTAGGTTCAAAAAGATCCTAAAAGTGTCAAAAAATAAAAAAATTGCAGTTCAGTCTCGACAATTAGGCTGAGTGTGATAGGGTAGGGAGTCAATCAGCTCATGAAACCAATCAAAAGAGGAGTGAACCAGGTCTGAAACAATCAAGGGGTAAAACAAGGTCTATGAGGAGAAATCAAAACAAGAAGTTTCGATTTGAGGACTCCCCAATGGAGTCGCCAGTTTATGTTGTAGGAAAATCTCCCTGCGGACAGGTAGATCGCCTCAAAGAGATAGACCCTAACTCTAAGACAAAAAGTGCTTAACGTGGACACTGACTTCCTTTCAAATCTATACAAACTAATACATGAGAAGGAAGGAGAATAGAGGTACCTCTTTATCGACGTTTGTCCCTGCACGCTTCGAGTTGAGCTCCAAACTCTCGCTCCTCAATGAGTCCTGTAGACAAACAAAGTACGACCGCTTCCTAATCTATTGATATTAGCTTGAAAACAGATCTATCTATCAATGATAAGTTGATGTAAGATCAGACACAAACTAGAAAGAAACAGGCCAAGCATGTCATATTAATGAGAACAATGACAACAATACTTACAATCGTAGATGCGAATGCGACAACTTCATCTAGTCCCCTTCGTCTAACCCTTGCTCGAAAGATCCACAACCTGGATGATAACAACTTCACTGATCACTCTCCTTTAGCTGACTGTATGTTTCCTTTGAGATCATAGGTTTCATGCTAGCAATTCTTCCCCCCTTTTCACCATCATAGAGCCTGCTTATATAGGTTAAGAGAAGCTTAACCTCTTGAGTTATCTTTAGAATAAGTTGAGGAATCCCCTCCTTAGATCAGGGATCTCCTGATGGAACCAAGAATTCAAATGCAACTGCCTTCTAAACTTAAGATATCCTCCCCTTATTCTCCTCAACGGGCCAACCACTGCCTCAAATTAGATAGCGCTCCCTCAAAAGGGGCATCAGGGCGTTATAACGCTCTCTAGGAGGCTCAAGGGGAGTGCCAACGCCCTAAGGATGGGTAGCGCTCTCTCAGAGAAGTGGTTTGTTGTTATAATGCTCCCCAATAGCTTGTGGGGGAGCGCCAGCACTCCTAAGGATGCCATAGAGGAGCGCTCTCCTTCAAAACGTTGTTTTAAGGGCTCCTTTCAGGTGATAAGAGTTCCTTGACTTCAGTTGACCATTTCTCCTCCTTCAAATCAAGTGTATGAGATATTTTAAGTGCCTCCTTAGTGTCGTTATTATGGCAGTATGCTTGAACAACATTTGCGGCACTTGCAAAAGTTGTAAGGAACATGCGACACTTACGACAGTTGAGAGGAACATGCGACACTTATCCAGTTGAGTAATATTGACGTGTAACACATGTGTCGAAGTCGAACATGGTAGAAACCACTTGATTACCGATCATTGATGAAACTGTTAACAAGTGCGAGGGAAATCACCATTAATGTCAATGAGGAAACCTGCCATTGAGGCATGCAAGTTTCAAGGTACCAGACAATTTTTAAGTCTTGTTTCCGGATAATGAGCTGGAGTCGATGGAACAAAACTCGTCACAGGAGGGCCTTGATGTATCCCCCATCAATGACATGAAATGAGTAACAAATTTTGAATGTGAAACAGAGTATGATATAGGTTGAATTGGACAGAGGGAAGGACGACATGGTGAGAATGGACAACTGCAGATGGCCGACTTAATAACATATCTGGATGAACTTCTCTTGAACATATGAATGACACGACCAAGGACTTGGTAGCACTGACTCAGAGACGACTCAGGATATGACCTTGTAGCAAGTCGAATGAGAGACAAATGGATTTCCCAAACCGGCTTCAAATAATGAATAGGGGGTGTCATGTTCAAGAGCGACACTTACTGCCAATAATATGAATATGAAAACACATCCCTTTCCCAAATTTCCCCGCACCATTTTTGGCGAGTACCTCTTTATTTTACGCAAGCTTGAGGAGGATGACATATGCTTGTTGATGTACGCTCATCCTTTGGACGAATCTCGGAGTATGTTTAACGAACCCTAGGAGGGAGTGGCTCGGTCCCATTACGGGTCTTTCGATGCTTGTTTAATGAGTCCAAGGATAGAAAAATCGAGGGTTTTTCATGTTTTGAGAGTTTGAAAAATAGTTAAAGAGAACTCTCTTAGTTCCTTTTTCGTAAAATAGTTCGACAGAACCGAAAAAGTGATAAACTTTCGCCCATCGAACGTCTTGTTCAGATACTTTTACGAGCGTGAACGTAATAAGGTCGCTCGATAATCTTTTCAGTTTTATGGAGTGTGAAAAGAGCTTAAAGGATACTCCTTTGGGTTCGTCGTTTTCGTGTTACCATGACGAGTACGAAAACATGAGAAAAGTATACTCGATTGCATTCTCATGTATTTTAGAGCACAAGAACGAACGAAGACTGAGCTCAAAGTTTTTCTAAAAACTATAAAAAACAGTCGTACATGCGACCAAAAAAGAAAAAAACATCCATACTCTTTCATGTGGACTTCAAAGTCGTTATATCTACAAAAATTCACACTCATAGGGCTATTAGGCATTAGGTTTGATGAATAAAACAATACAAAAATCAACAAAAATGGTAAGAAGTAAATAAATGCAGGTAAAAGGGATTTTACCATATCCATTGTGATTTTGCCAAGAACTTTGCCCAAAACCCCTCTTTTTACCTCAAATTTCATTGCTCGATCGCGGTAGGCACATGCGACCATTTGGCGAACCGTCTCCGTCAACGAGGTAGGCTCTTGATCTCCTATCTTTTCCATGGTTTAGTTTTTATTTTCATTGGCAATTTTCAAGGTTTTGGATTTGTTTTAGGGCCAAAACTTACGCCCGGGCGTTCTCGCAGGCTAGTCATATGGGACCTGCGAGAATATTGCACTGTGCTAAAGGGGCACTTGCGAGGGCCGCAGAATGAAATTTCACTTTGATTTTTGCTCAATGAAAAATATGCCAAGGTTTGAAATGAGTTGATGACCCTTCTCTTATGGTTCTTGTGCAGGCATTTGACCGTCATAATGCTGGAGTGGTGAGAAAGAGAACATGAGGAAGATGATGCTATTACCGGGAATGACCCGGGTTTCGTTGCTGCCCTCCGAGACTGTGGGATTTTGAAATTCTTTCGGTTTCTAGGCATGAGAGCCCAAATCAGATTGTTGGAGTACCTGGTTCATATGTGGGACATGGACCGACAGTTGTTTCACGTGGGAGTCCACACCTTGACCCTAGATATCGAGGATATCTACTTTCTGACAGGGTTATCATGGCGTGGGTACCATGCTAGCTTGACCGGTAGCCGAGGTGGTGGATTCCCTATGAGTGAGTAGTGTCGCCAGTACTGCGTTCCAGAGGCAAAAAGAAGCAAAGGCAAGGTGGCTATCTGGGGGTCCAATATTTGACCTTGCGAACCATCTTGTTCACCATAGCACGCATGGCCAAAAGCGCAACACCACACATGGCTCTCTAGAGCTACTTCCAATATGCCATAGAGTGCACAGAACAATGAATCTTCAACTGGTCGGATGCAGTTCTCGTTAGTATGAAGAGGCAGTTGACAAAATGTAGGAAGGGTGACCTGAATCAGTTCGGGTATGTATCACTTTTGGTGTCCTTCTTTCTTGAGAGGGTTCTATTACTGAGATTACAGGTTGAGTGGGGTTTACCGGCCCCACAGGATCCGAGGATGTTGAGGTGGTGCAAACTCATGGTCCGACACGTAGTTGGGCCTAACATCAAATACAATGATTCATTCTTTGACTGGTTGCAGCCACAGATGTTGATGGTTGATGACTATGCCTACGCCGGATTGGACTTCCGAGGGGATCCATATTTAGACCTACCTGAGGATGCTCAGTGGGGTGACCTAGGTAAGAAGTACACATTTTGTTCTTTTAAATGTTTTTGTGATTTTTATCATATAATTTTTTTTTATGTTTGTCCAATAACTGATCAAAAATCTCTTTTTGACGACACAAATGTGGGGCCATATCGACCTCCAGGCACGTCTCCTATTCAGAAATGAGGAGAGGCAACTCCAGTGGCACGATGGGATGCTGAAGACTATGAACCAGTGGAGCAAAACTTAGAGGGGTTGACTACTGACATTCAAGACATGACTATCGGGGAGATCCCTCGGCGTTATCAATGCCATACTGTGGGCGTGTCAGAGTCTATTGGTCGACTGCTTCGTAGGGTGGCCCGGGCAGTCATGTGTTATCGTGAGCGTCACCCATGACGCTATTTTGTAAAATCTACGAGCTTCATTTTTGAGATTTTGGTCCTTTGACAGACTTTTTGTAAAAAACTTTTGATCGTTATATACATATATATGGTTTCTACCGGCTTATCTTGTGTTGTGTGATACATGTGATGTGATTGGTTTATAAATGGCCCAAATGTCTATCTATTACATAGTTAGCTAGTGCATTAGTTAATGCATTTAGACATTTAGGAATGTGCTGATACTCAATATAATCAAAATAACGTTCCAAGAGGTGAATTCGTAAATATAATCATAATAAAGTAGAACTTCGAATAGCATAGACATTACTTAACTGTAGTACTACTAGCTGCAAATCGAGTCATACAACCAAGTGACGGATATCGAGCGAAATAGCATCAATCAATAATGCGATAATGACGCTATACTCTGCAATATTGTTGGTCGCACGACTGAGACACACACCTCGTAGAGTGATAAGTTCGTTTGTAGGGGCGTAAACTGCCCAAGCAGCGGAAGCAAGGTTCTAAGTAGTACGGCTAGCACCATTAGCGAAGCTAATGTGGGGTAGCGAAGACTCTTACATATGGAAACCAAACACAACGTAACATAAGGGCAGAGACCAGATAACGAAAAAAGCATACTATAGTAACACACAAGAAGTATGATACAATAAAATACAAGTACTCATGCACAGGTGATCTTAGGCATAGTACTTATTTAAGTACAACCCATTTATGGGTTCACTCAAAGGGATACCATCGTAATCTACTAACTTGTAAGCTCCTTTCTCCAAAACTCATCTAACGATATAAGGACCTCGCCACATAGCTTCAAATTTTCCAGCCCCTAGCACATCCCGATCTTGTTCGTAAAGGAGAACCAGATCACCTTCAGAGAAAACACGAGGCTTGACAGGTTTGTCGTATTGGGCTTTGATGCATTTCTTTTGGGCTTCTATGACTAGGGTGGCATCACGTTGAGTTTCATCTAATCGCATGAGATACAACAGACGTTCTTCTTTGGCAGAAGTGTTTGGTAGGAGTTCGACGACTAGTTTTAGGGAGGGTATCTCACATTCAATCGACAGGATGGCTTCTAGACCATAGACTAACCAGAATGGTGTAAACCCGGTAGTAGACTTAACGGATGTCCGGTAAGCCCACAATGCTGAAAAAAACATCGTGTGCCAACTCATTTTGTGAATCCCTATCATTCGTTGAAGCATGGTAATGAGGACTTTGTTAAATGCTTTGACTTGGCCATTGGCTTGTGGGTAATAGGGTGTTGAGTTTTCATAGCGAAGACCCAACTTTTCAGTGATTTCGGACAGCATGAAGTTTCTAAAGTGGCTACCGTGATCAGTGACGATAGCCCGAGGAACACCAAAATGAGCTATGATGTGATTGAATATGAATAATGCTGCGATCTTTTCGGTATTGTCAAATGTCGGCATCGCCTCGGCCCATTTCGTAAAATAATCTATGACTACAATAATGTATCCATGCCCCCCAGCCGAGTGAGGGTGACATGTCATGAAATCGATACCCCATTTCACAAAAGGACCGACAGAGACCACAGGGTGAAGAGGAGCGAGATGTGATTGTATTTTATGGTTGTATGTCTGGCAAGCGTGGCATTTTTGGACGACAATTATACAATCGTTAAATAGAGAGGGCTAAAAATACCCAACTCACAAGATCTTCTGGGCGGTAGCATACCTAGACATATGACCACCAGAGGCTCCAGAATGACAGTCATTTAGGGCTTTCTCGGCTTCGTCAAACGTAAGGCAACGTCGAAAAACTGAGTCAATCCCACGACGATAAAGAGTATCATCGAGGATAATATACTGACGGGCTTGGTAGCGTATTCGATAGGGGTCAATACTAGACAAATTGGGCCGAAAAGTCTCGATTTGGAGATATATGATGATATCTCCATACCAAAGATCATCAGAACTAATTAGGAAAAGGGATTCATCAGGTAATGAATCGGCTACTACATTTTCCGTCTCAGAGTAGGGAAAGTCGCATATAAACTCGGAAAACACTAAGGATTTCTTGGACTTAGCGCGTTCAAATTCTAAGTCAAACTCCTAGAGTATCATGATCCATTTGGAGTATTTGCCCCCTAGCAGTTGACGTGTGAGAATGTGCTGCATACGGTTGCAGTTAGAAATTACCGTAGTCTTGCGAGAGAGGATATAGTGCCGGAAACGTTGAACTGCTTGGACGACTGCCAAGGCTAGTTTTTCGACATGTAAATACTTGGTTTTTGTAGACGTTAGGCTTCGACTCAAGTAATAGATGACACGTTCGTCATGAGAATCATCCTCCTGGACAAGAACCATAGCGGTGGTATAATCCGAGGCGGCAAGGTAGAGGAAATAATTGCGACCGTAATCAGGGGGGAAGAGAAGTGGAGCACGTGTCAGGGACAGTTTCAGAGCTTCGAAAGCTTTGTTTGCGATAGTATCCCATGCGAACTTGGACCCCTTTTTGAGTAGTCGCGTAAATCCAAGAGTTAGCTCGGCATAGTTCGGGATGAAACGCTAAAGAAAGTTTGCTTTCCCTTGCAAACTCTGTAACTGGCGAAGCGAAGAAGGAGGAGGAAGATTGAGAATCGCCTCAACCTTCAAAGAATCTAACTTGATCCCTTGACGTGAAACAAGAAAGCCTAGAAGTCGGCCAGATTTTACGTAGAAAACGCATTTGTGAGGATTCAAGCATATATGGTAAAACCGACATCGAAGGAAAATGGCTCGGAGGTGTATTGGATGATCAACATGATGGATGGAATGAGCGGGTAAGTCATTGAGATAGGGCTGCACGATGTGCTTGATATCATGGAAGGCATAAGACATAGGGTGCTGGAAAGTTGCGTCGATGTTTTTTAGACCGAAAGGAAGTTTTCGATAGGCAAAAGTGCCCCAAGGACAAATAAAAGCGGTTTTGTGTTGATCCTCAGGAACAATATTGATTTGATTATATACGGAGAAACTATCCATTAGAGAGAAGATTTCACTTCCGGCATAATCGTCGACAATCTGGTCGACGAAGGGGGTAGGAAAGTTGTATTTAGGACATGCTTTGTTAATATCCCTATAATCAATGCACACACAGATTTTGCCTTGTTTCTTGTCGATTGGGACAAGATTGGAAACCCAGTCAGTGATATCCACCGGGTAAATAAATCCGACTTTAAGAAGTTTCTCGACTTCAAGCTTGATAGCGGTTGCTTTACGTGGGTGAACCGGACGAAGGCGTTGCCGGACGGGTTTAGCGTCTGGGTATGTCTTGATCTCATGTATCACAGTGTCGGGGTCAATACTCGACATTTCTTCATAGCTCCAGGCGAAGACGTCACAAAATTCTTTAAAAAGTGACTTGTAGGTGATGATTTTGTCAGGGGAACACGAAGCTCTGATATGCACATTTTCGACAATTCCAGGTTTTATGGATATGTCGAGGGGAATGGTGGGTGAGATATTGCTTAAGTTCCATTCGGAAAACACATCGTGTGTGGACTCAGGAACGATGGAAATGACGACAACGGTCGACGGGGTCGAGATCCGTTGGTAGCTCTCGGTGGTGTGTTGTTCCAGGAAGAGGATGGAACGACGATGTCCATCGTCCCAAGGGGTGTCTTCCATAACGGACATAATCATGTCATCCATGTGAAAAATGACACGGAAAGGATTTGGAGATGAATCACCAAGAGAGGGGGTAGAAGGGGTTGCCGATTGAATGACCTGATAGGCGGATTCGACCAGGCTCAACGACATTTCGTCGCCGTAACGAAGATGATCGCCAGGGTTGGGTACCATCCATGGGTCATGAGATGCAGGGGTTCCGTGAATAGAGGTGGAGATCATGTTGATTGAAGTGATAGACGGATGTGGAACATCGGGTGGTGGGATGGGGAAGGTACCCATTAAGGAGGAGTCTTTAAGAAGACCCACACCGACGTTCTCGTATCCGGGGGGGTTTGGCGATGAACGATACGTTGCCAGTACGCGCATCCGAGTTAAAGAAGGCTAATTGATCGATGGTAATTACCTTTATTTGATGTGGGAAACGTACAACATGAAAAATAGTTGACACAACTGCACGCATAAAATCAATCCAACTATGGCCAAGTAGAAGGTTGTAATCGAGAGGAGCGTCAAAGACTTCCACTTCAACTTGGACCGTTTTTCCTTCTAACATAATTGGTAATGAGGGGAGGACACCGTAAGGCTTAAAACTGGAGCCATTAAAGGCTTTGAGTGTGTTGTGGGATTCAGTCAAAGGAGGAGAGCTGATGGCTTTCCTGTAGGTAATTGACATGACACACATCAAGGCACCCTTGTCGATAACAGTTCTACAAATGTTTTTGTCGGAGATAATGACTTGCATTTGGAATGCAAGTTGAGGGGGTAACCTTGGAATGTGATCTTCCAAGTAAAAAATTATTAAATTTGTATTCGTAAGGTCGATTCCACAGATAGATTTCAACAATGCCTTCCATTGTATAGGATAACTTTGAAGGACTTCGAGGGCTGACATTGCAGATGGTGCTTAGGCCAGATCTTCAACAATACTGTAGTTCTGGGAAACACGGGCATGAGGATTGAAAGCTGATTTTCGAATGACGCCCTTTAGAGGAGGCCAAAGGATTGTGTCGAGGCTCGGTCGTTCAAGATGAAGAGGACCGTTGGTAGGTGGAGTTGTGGGAGATGGTTGGACCAATGAAGGAGGTATAGCATCAACCTTCTCTTTAGAGGGGGAATAATCTTTGGCTCGATTGGTAAGTGTGATGTCGTTTTGCTTTGAATCTCTTGTACACATTAAGACATAGGATGTATTGGAGGGGGAGGGTTGGTCGTGAATGACCAATTGGGCCTGTTATTGAGAAGGGAAGGGTTGTGACAATACGACCGGAGTGGGCGATTTCGTGGTCCCTTGAAGGAACTTAGTAACCTCGGCTCGTCGTGGACAATCCTTAGTGTAGTGATCATCACCACAGATAAGACAAGGGTATCGGGGTTTTCTCTTGTCCCTATCGTTAACAAGTGGTGTTTTGGTTCTCTCTGCTTGCGAATTATTTTTTTCCTCCTTATTATTACCCTTTCCCTTTTTGGATTTGTTTTTACCAGCGGGGGTAGATTGAACGACATTTACCTCAGAAGTCTTGCTGGTGGGAGGGGTAGGAGATAGAGCATTTTGAACATTAGAAGAAATGGGTTTGGGGTTGTTGCTAGAGGTTTGGACGAAATGCGGTTGGGCATGGAAAGTGCCAATCACACCATCAGCTGCATGAAAAGCAATAGGAGTAGTTGAAGTGGTGGAAGTAGAAGGATGAGGTGCATCAGGGAGTAAGTCGTAAAGAGTATTCGTTTGTGAGTAAACGAGGTCAATGTATTGAGCATGACTAATGGCCTATTCTTCCATGACAACTCCACCCATGGCGATGTCACGACTGATGTCGTTCACGAATGATTTCGTGAACCACTCTGCCAACAACTGATCAGGAAGTTCAAGTTTGATGAGACGTTGTCTCCCTCGCCACTCATGAATGTGATCGGAGATATGAGTGGCTTTGGTTTGTTTAAAAGAACTCAAAATCTTGTTCCTTGTTTCATAGCGGATCGGTAACTGGTAGTGGGTGAGGAAAGCCATAGCGAGGGTGTTGAAGTCAGTAGAGAAACCTCGTGGTAATTCTATATACCACTTCACGGCGGAATCCTTGAGAGTTCGTTGAAAAAGGCGTAAACGAATAGAGTCATCCATCAAGGAGTTGGATGAACACCAAAGGTGAAAAGTCATTACGTGATTGTTCGGGTCCTCTCTCGCTTTGCCATTGAATTTAGGGATGTCAAATGGTAGTTTGGCCGGTATGGTGGGCCATTGGGGAGGGTGAAAGATTGGATCATTTAAAATCCTCGTAAGATCTGGGAGGTCTAGGGTGGATAAGAAAGGTAACTGTCTGTTCACATGCAAGTACTCCCGTCGGCAAACCAGTGGGACCATAAGTAGTCTGCATATAATGCGAGGATCGAGGAAGATTCAGTGGTTATTGTGGAGGCAAGTAACTCATGGGGTTGTACCCTTGAACAGGGGCGTGGGGTTGAGCATTCAAGCCCAAATAGGATTTGACGTACCTGGATATGGTTGGCCTATACTAGGGGGTATAACAGAGGTAGCTTGAGGCTGTTGCCCCCTAGTCGATTGAGGATTGTGTTGGATCAGATGGTTCCAATACTGGGCCAAGGATGGAGGTATGTTTTTTCCATAGGGTGGGGTCGATGGGGGTTGACCTCCAATCAGGGGTTGTGTTCCAATTGGGATTTTCCTTGCAAGGGGGGGTTGAGTTGGGCCTCCTTGGGTGAAATTGTCCACCAACAGGAATCTGGTAATTTGGTGTGAACGACAGAGTGGTGCCACTGTTGGGTCGCCAAAATACCATCTTTTTACCAACCTTTCACTTCACTTTTAACCATATTCCGCTTTCTCATACCCTTACATTAAACCATTTTCATGATTACATGGGTTTTAGACATATTATTTTCCAATACATCTATTTTAGTGTTTTTGAGTGAATTTATGATTAAATATTGGAAAAATGACATGTTTACAGTTATATATGAAAGTGGGATGAGTTTCATGATGTTTACAGGTGTATTTGAAGACTCCAACCAAGTCAAATTTGACCATCAA
>ML778869.1:1073179-1088778 GCA_009831015.1 Picea engelmannii | reverse complement strand
AATGCATGAGTGTTTACTTGATGATCTTGATTGTTGATAGGTTTTGTGAAACATCTTGAGAGGACCTCCTGAAAGGGAGCTAGTGTTTTCTTTCCTACAACAACTAAGTCTTATTAAGTGGAATGAAAGAGTTAGGATTTGATAGGAAAGGGTTGAGAACCTTCCAGATTTTCTAGGGGTAAGCCTTGCATTCTATGTGAACGATGGGGAGGGTCAATTGTGAACGAGTTAAAAACTTACGAAGAAAATTCTATGGTCAACTTGGGTAAACAAATAACATGTGCTAGTAAAAATGTCGGACGCAAAACCAAGAAAACAAGACCTTCTAATCCTGAAGTCACTAGTTGGTGATGAAATCGAACGTCGCAACAACGAGACGAGAAGTAGCTGGGCTAGGGTGGAAAAGTTATGTTGACGACTTGCTTAATGGATTTACACCCTGGTGCAAGCTCCCATACATAATCGTGGGTATACCCTCCAAGGAGCCCAAGTGAGTTTGACCAACGTCGATTCCAGGTACTGTGAAGACTTGCCCCTTCACAATCACCTTGTGAGAGACCCTAAGAAGACAGGCCACTAAGGTTACCACCAACAACAATAAATCCTGGGGGGACAGTCGACAGTCTGATCCACATGCAAGGGCAGGGTATCTAGCCCGAAATCAGCTTGAGAGGCTTCCACCCATCATTGTAGGTATACCTGCAAGTGACCCCCGTAATACGTGCAATCTCTACACCGATATCAACAAAGAAGGGTGAGTAACTCTGTCAATATCAATGCGACCTCAGGTTTGGCCCTTGTGTGAGAAGGGCTTCCCAGGAAAAAATGTTGCAAATGGAATTTGACACTCCTTATCATAAGATGCTATTGTGTGTTTTGTGCTTTGGAGAGTGTATCTCTCTGCCTATTCCAAATCTCTAGCCTAGCTAATGTTGGTGTAATAGAGTCCTAGAAAAGATTTACTAGTTAAATTTTAAAATTTGCGCGATATTATTAAAGGTTGTTGTTACTCAAAGGAGACGGAAATAAAATCGATGTTGTGTTAGACTCTGACCCAACAATGCATAGATAGGAATGAAAAATATCAATTTTTGTTCGATGAATCCTATTTATGGGAGGGAAAGAGGAGTTTTTTGGAACAATCTTGAACTACGAAATATAATCTTCTTTGAAAATGCAATATCGACAAATCACGACCAATGCCAATTCTCTATTCATTTTATTTCAACAATCGAATGCCAATATTTTCAAGATAAAAAATTGCTTTTAAAAGAAAAATGTTTTTTAATTTTCAATAGAAACCACACAACAGTGGTGGAACTAAGAAAAAACAAACAACTAAAGAAAAACAATATACAAAAAACCCAAACCGATCTTTCAATGAAGAGAAAAATAACAAACAGACAAGACTAGTCTTTTCAAATGCATGAGGGCAACAATTTTCCAAGTAATGAGCAACTGAGAAAGACAATTAATCCCAACTTTTAAACCGATCACCGACTCCCAACCAAACAAGCACTCGGATTTTAGGATCAAATATTATATCCTTGTTAAGAAAAGGTCAAGAGATAACAGTTGAGAAAAAATGAACAAGAAGAGCTTTCGATTTTTGAAGACTAATCATTCACAAAATCCGAAGTCAAGAAACAATCAATCAGTGGTCCAAGAGGTTCTCTTCAGATACACATACAAATATGGGCATCTGAGCATACAAAAAACCTTAATCCCAAAATTTTGCAAATGGGTTCGCAGGCAGGCAGTGGTGTACAGTGCGAGAATGGAGCATTCTCGCAGGCTGGTCACAAGCAGAGTGCGAGAGGTTCGCACTGGATTGAAAAACAGGGTGCAAACTCTAGGGGTTCTCGCAGGCTACAAAAGAGTTCAATGCGAGAATGCCTGAAACTAAGCAAAATTTGGAAAAAGACAAAAAATTTGAAGGAATTTCTGGACCCAGAGAATTTGTCAGGGTCTCCTCTAGACTCAGAGATTGATAGAAATGAAAAATGGTAAGGTAAGAGCAAATGGCCAAGGAAAAACACCAAAAACCACTAAAAAATGGGTTGCATCCTCAGTGGAGTCACCAATTTTTTTATCAGACTAATCGGTAGGTGTGGACACTAATAGATCTCCCTAGATCCACCTGGATCTAGAACAAAACAGGACAGGACATGACTCTTTCCCTAAGTTGTAATCATTGAATCTGCTAATAGGGAGGAATAAGTGACATACCTCTATATCGCTTTCCTTATGTCTCTGTTATTCCCACTTCGCTCCGGTGCTCTTGTGAGGTCAAGTCCAAGACAACACAAACCAACCAAAGTGAACATAACAGAATGTATTCAACGTCAATTTATGCATATGGTCAAGGAATTACACATTAAAGTAAGAGTGACTTTATGGGAAAGGGACATGCTGCTGTATCATATTAATTGAAAGTAGAAGGTACAACCTGATTGCCTTGATGTCGTAAGCTTCTTTTCAACAACCCTTGGTTCCAACACACACACTTGCTCTGTACTTGCATGAAGAAGATCCAATTCCTCTTGATAGACCAACTAGAGCCTTCAAGCCTATGTCCAAGCAAGGTTTTTCACACAATTCTTTCACCAATTCTTCATTCAATCTTTCTTAACCTTTTCCATGAGAAACCTTTCAATATATAGGAGAAGGAGAGATGGTTATATGGATGAGGATGATCCCATCAAATCTGAGAAGTCAGTAAAATGACAACCATACGAATGCCAACTCATTTTCTAGAAGATTCCCTTCTAGAACCCTCGAGACCTCTTCTCCTTTCAAAGCTTAAAAACAGGTTTGCACCCTGTGTATGGAGAAAACTGCGAGAAGTTCGCACCCTAAGTGTAGGTGGCCTGAGAGAATGAGGGATTATTGCACCCTAGGCCATAGGTAGCCTGCGAACTCACTTTAAAAATATGTTTTTGGAAGGAGACAAGGGTCACTTTTCTCAAGTAAAAAGTCCTTGTTGGGAACTTGAATACACCATTGTTAATATATCACCAAGATGACCAAAATCATGTGTAACATACATACCACTTGGATGATGGGCATGCGAGTGTGCGCTTAAATAACCTTAATCGGACTAAGTCATCCATGATGTTGTTTGAAGAGCACCATAGGTGGAAGGTCATGACATGGTTGGCATGATCTTCTCCCACATTTCCTTCAAACTAGGGAATGTCCGAAGGTAGTTTGGTAGGCATTATAGGCCATGTGGGGTCATGTAATATAGGATCGTTGGTGAGCTTACTTAGATCCAGTATGTTGAGGGAGGCCAAGTATGGCATCTGGAGTGGCGGCGAAGGATCAATTCTAGCCATGGTGTGAGTGTTTTGTGTACTTGAACCGTGAGGGGGGTTAGGTGGGGTTGTACTTCCCCCTTGGGAAGAAGTTTGCCCCCCGCTTCCTTGTAAAGGATAGCTAGTGGATGGTTGGCCTTGGGAATTGGACCCAAGTAAAGTGGACCCAAGCAGATCTGATCCCAAGATAGTAGCACTCACAGGGGTGTGAGAGGGTTGAGTCGATGAGTTGGCGAGACTGGGAACTCCTCCTAGAAGAGGAGGGAGGTTCTGCAAGCGTATGGAACGATGGGGATTCTGTGGGTCCCCTATGATGTTCGAATAGCAAAGTGAATGTGTGCGAATAGTGATGAGAGTGATAAAATTAACAAGAGTTTTTGTATAATTTTGGACCTTCACAATATATCTCACAATTGTATGTAATCACAAGAGCGTCATACATAGATCAATTCAAAAGAAGCATACATGTGGGTAGGTGGATTTTGTCAGCATGGGAGAACAAAGAAAACAAATGCTCGTGTCCTAAAAATATGTAAGGTCCTTCCTCTCAAACAACACTGGACCTTCAAATAGCACTCAACAGTGGAGTTTGAAGCCACTGGAAGAGGAACTAGTGAAGGATGAAACAATTAGTTATAATGAGGGGTAGAGGGTGCATATGCTGAAAGAGCTAACGATATTTCCCAATAGCCACACAAAATCCGATCAAGGTGCAATTCCATCCCACAATTGCCACCTGTGTAGATGTCCTAAAATTTGGCCACTAGGTACCTCGGTCAAAGTGTGACATTTAGATTTTCGGCCTCGAAAATGGGTCACGGGCTGGATCTCGTCCAAGAGGTGGGTGCCTAAAGGGGGGACGCACAGAACAACCGGACCTCGGCCTTTGACCCTTCACGGGTATCTCCCTGCCTTATGGTGTTAGGAACACTTGACTTGGAGGATTTTAAATTTCCCTATTTGTCAACTTCTATTGTTTTGAAGATGCGAGAACCAGATAACGAGGAGTTATTTGGATGCCTATCCCCGAGATCTTACTTATCTTACCTAGACTATTTTTTTTTTTTTGGCACCTCCTGTGGAGGAAAACTTAGTGAGTTTTTAGAAAAAAAATTAGATGTGGTTGTTTGAGAGATTGGGGGTGTGAACCAATCTCGTTTGAATTGAGTGGGAGTGGATAATTCCTTCAAGAAATAGTGGGATCTTTCAGAATCCCTTGGGAGGAAACCTACTTCAACCTCCACAATTCGAGATCAAATTATGTGAGTGACTAGTGACTTTGTGTGTGAGCAAGTGATAAAATGTGCCAATTTTTTAATAAGTTAGGTGTCACCTTGCAACATGTGGACTTTGTGTGGTCCTTACAAGTCTTGATTATCTATCTTACTAGATGCCATTGGTACAACCTTGCAGAATTTTAAAGTCCCTAAAGAACTAGCATGTGGACATGTGGGTCCTTTACTAATCCTTTAAACTCCCTAATCTGATTTTAATCCAAGAAAGCTTTAAAAGACTATTCTAGATTGCAAGCTTGTGGGCATGTATGGGCCCATTACAATAATCTTTAAACTCCCCTAGTGATGTAAATTAAGAAAGTAGTTTCAAAACTATCCTATCTTTGCAACATGTGGGCATGTATGGGCCCTTACAAATTTAAGATGTTTAAAAAAGAAACTAAGAGGGGGCCCTAGGGGGGCTTTGTCCTCTCCTAAATATTTTTTTTTAAGGGAGATGAAATCTTCCCTCAATCGTTTTTCTAATTCTCAAGATCGCTCTATGGTGCGAGAGAAGAGCATACTCGATGATTGAAGTTTGATTTCTGGTCCCATTGCAAGTGTTTATATATGTGATAGTGAATGATTCCAACTTAGTTTTTATAATCAAAACAAGCCATCCATGTGGCAACTCAAAGAAAAAAATGAAAAAATATGGTTTTTAACCCCCTAAGTGCCTATGTTTTGACTAACCGTTCATGTGGAGAGGGAATCTAAGTGTGGTGCATATTACAAATTGCATAGAATCAATATTTAGAAGGTTAGGGGCCTTCCAAACATCACAAAAAACTCTTATAATGTTGGATTTATGAACAGATGTGCGGGCTCTCGTTTAGACAGAGGCGCATGTGGCGCCAATGTGAAGATAAACAAGGACCTGTTGGCACACCGTGCACAGAATGCGCTTGAAAACACATTGCTTTTGACACAGGTGCTCTGAAGACGCAC
Source organism: Picea engelmannii (assembly GCA_009831015.1). NCBI lineage: Eukaryota > Viridiplantae > Streptophyta > Pinopsida > Pinales > Pinaceae > Picea > Picea engelmannii. The sequence goes on along the minus strand of ML778869.1, from coordinate 1,083,239 downwards.
CTGTGGGATGGAAAACCCGCGCATGTTCTGATACGCACCCGAGAAGAAAATTTTAAATAAAATTCTCTTATTCCAGCTCTACATTTAGCTTTTTGCGGGTAGGATTGGGCCGGTTATGATCCTTGCAAGGTAAATATATTAAAAATAAGTGCTCAAACAACCCAAATAGGGAAGAAATTGATACCTTATCCCCAGTATGTTCGCCAATTTGTTGTATCATTTTCGCCACTTGGATGAGCAAAAGAGGGACATCTACAAGTCCAGTTGGGTTAGCTGAACATGACAGAAGTTAGTGCAAGAGTTAGACACATCAAGCACAAGAAATAAATAAACAACTAAGCTAATAACAACTAAAGAAACAAAACTACAATGCATAAGGAAATTAGAACCAAAATCAACCAAAAAATTGACCAATATTCATGCCACCAATGGATAGATTGTATTAGTGGGCAAACACCAAAAAGAAATGGAGACTTATGGGTCCCCTCTTCCTCCAAGGGAGAGTTCTTGAATCCCCTATGTGAAAGCTCTTCTTACAAATAGAAAACTAAAAAGGAAATGGTGAAGAAATCCAAAGCTTATTCCCACAAGAGGTGAGGAGAATGGCTCAATGAAATGATGCTAGTATGCTCCAAAAAGGAAAGAGGTTCCTTGTAGGAGTATAGATGCAGCATAACAATACAAATAGATTCTGGAATTCATAGTGTACCCATGGCCTCTTTTTATAGCAAATCTTTGAGGCATTATCCAACTGGTCTTTAGTGTGAACAAGGGGCCCTTTAGGGCACCCTTAGGTCTTTGACCAACCCCCCACTCGGATTCAGCTCGGATTTGAGGGCCAAATCGACTTGGGAGATGAACTAGAAGTGGGTGAGGGGCCGACAAGAACCATAAATGTGTCATTCTCAGGAGTGTGCAACTTTTATCGTACACAATCGTGCCGCAGGTGCATGTGCACTTTTCTGACGTTTTTGACCTGCACACATGTGCACGCCTCCTGTAGTTCTTCTTCACATGTTCATTTATTAACCAATTGTATAGTTTTTGCCTTTTTGGAAATGCATTTTTGAAGCTGTGGGTGAACTAATAGGTGTTTGGAGATGCTGGATTCCTGTAACCATTTGCGGATGAAATTTCAGTGATAATAATGCCATTACTTAAACTTGATGTAAAATTTGTTTTCCCTATGTATGATGGCGAAGTTAATGCTGAGAAACTTGATAACTAGGTTAGACAGATGTAGGTATATTGTAATGTGCAACAAATCAAATATGAGGAAACCAAAATCAGATTGGCATCACTTAGTCTTGAAGGCACAACTCTCATCTGGTGGCAAAGTAAAATGCAACATGGAACTCAGCAAGTTGGTAAGATTTTTCCATCATGCCATGATTTTATTTTCGCACTTAGAAAACAGTTCTATCCATTGGGATATAAGGAAAAGGATTTGATTGAATGGAAAAGTCTTAAGTTAAGAAAATGACAGTCGGTGCAGGAATATACAGATGAATTTCATAAGATGGATTTGATGTTAGATGTTCCATTGACTACACAAAAAACTCTTATGAGGTACATAGGAGGTTTTCCTACTTATATTCGTAATACTGTGTTTATTTTTGGACCTACTAATCTTGATGAGGCTTCTGTCCAAGCAATGTTTATTGAAGCAGGGAAAACTAGAGTTGGTGTATCAGGGGACTCATCTTCAAAGAAAGATGGCAAAGGCAAAGGGAATGGGAAGAAAAAAAATTCAACGAAAGTGAAGGAAGATAAACTCTTTTGCAAGCATTGCAAGAAAGAAGGGCACGATGATGAGCATTGCTGGCAATTTCACCCAGAGAAGAGACCAAAGTGGTTCAAAGAGAGGAAAGGGAGTCAAAAATTTGCAACAACAACATGACCAATAGACTTGGGATCAGATTTAGGCGACGAGTCTAAGATTATAATAGTTGGTTTGATAGGTAAAATTGGTGATGGTTTTGATTCAAGAAGTAAATTGTTTCATATAAGGGTCATAATGAAACACACCAAGATTGACACATTGATAGATAGTGGATCTCAATTTAACTTAATTTTAGAAGAAGTGGTTAAGAAATTGGGATTAAACACTAAGATGCATCACAAACCCTATTCACTGAATTGGATAAGCAAAGATCACAAATTTCCCATAACAAAGCAATGTATCATAAAGTTTGCAATTACATCTAAGTGTGTGGATGAAGTAACATGTGATGTGATGCCGCTAGAAACATGTGGAATGGTCTTAGGTATCCCTTATTTATATGATCAGAAAACAATCTTATACATGGAACATAATCAATATCACTTAACTAAAGAAGGGACAAAATATGTTGTACATGCTCATCATATAAAAGAAAAACAATCTCTTCTAACAATGGAACAATTAAATAAGGCAGCTTATGCAAGCAATACACATATAATTGTGCCAAGTAAAGCAATTGATCTTAAGCATGAACATGAGATGGTTGTAGAATGGAAGTTCAATCATACTTTGCTTGAAGATAAGTTAATGTTGTGTAAGCCCATCAAACATATTGGTTCATTTTCAGTCATATTTCTGATGTTATCACTGCTAATGTTTTCTACATGGATGGTAGTGGATCTAGTAAGATGTGAACGAGTTCAAATGGCCAACAATATGCTTTCAGTTTTCATGGTTATTATGCAATTGATTATGATGCGACAGGTGCACAAGACAGAGTTTAAAGACAAAGGACAAGTGGGGAGGCCTATCTTGCACTTGATGTTTGGTTAATACCCTTTTGGAGGACTAAAATTTATTAGCGGGGAGGAATGATCCAAAATGGATCTAGGAAGGCCAAAATTTCAAATTTATCAAAATAAGATGAAACCAATGCCATTGTGTAGGGCTCATCGTGCTGATTCCAACCATATATTTTTTTTCCGAAAATGGACACCGTATCCGAAAGTTATCGCATTCTGAACTTTTTCCCAAATAAGTAAAAAGTCAAAGGTCAAAGTCAATTGGTCAAAGGTCATACAGCTGACATGGAAGATGACATCAACAATATGTCATGATGATGTCAACATGACATCATGATGATGTCAGCAGGGTGACGCAACAACACCAAGAGCTGACACGTGTTAGTCTTTTTTTGTGTTTTCGGGTCGAGTTGGCATAGTATGAAAATGACACATGGCATTGTATGGAAGTGACACGTGGAAATACTAATGTTGATGTGGCAGGGTGGCACGTGGAAGTACGAACGCTGACGTAGCGATGTGATATGTGGCAGTACAAATGTTGACGTTGTCAGCGCCAATTCTTGCAAGTCATGAGCGCCGAGCGTAACCTACTGAAGAAGTCCATTTCGGGCTTAAAATCAAGCGAGCGGGCATTTTGTTTTCAATGGCAGGGATCCACAGATGGAGCAGATCGATGGTCATCAGGTAAGTTTGAGTCGCAGAGTTGAACGAGGTCTAGCACATGAGCTCATCTCTTATGGCTAAAATCACAAAATGATGAGCCATTTTGGCATTTCGGCTACCGGGACTTCAAAGAACAAAGGGGTTGCTCTTCCACTACATTTCGAAACCCTGAAACACGAAATGCGAAAAATGCCCAAGAGCCATTTCGGCTACCAGAACTTCAAAGGACAAAGGGTTGCTCTCTTCCACGACATTTTGAAACCCCGAAATGTGAAATGCGAAAAGCGCCCAGGAGCCATTTCAACATTTCAGCTACCGGGACTTCAAAGAACAAAGGGGTTTCTCTTCCACTGCATTTCGAAACCCCGAAACACGAAATGTGAAAAACACCCAGGAGCCATTTCGACATTTTGGCTACTGAGACTTCAAAGGACAAAGTGTTTCTCTCTTCCACTGCATTTCGAACCCCCGAAACGTGAAATGCGAAAAAATCCCATGAGCCATTTCGACATTTTGGCTACCGAGACTTCAAAGGACAAAGGGTTGATTTTTATGTTTTCAGTCTCGGTCACCCTCCATGGAAGAACCAGTTAATGAATACTGAGCAGGTGGTTGAGACCTCAGCTCAACTCATAAATGGAGGGCATGGAAAAGGCCTGGAGCAATCAGCCTGTGGTACCCTTGTATGCAAGTCCACCTGCAAGAGCCATGCTGAGTTAAGATGGCGTCTGATGAAGGAGTTTCGCCGAGGTTTGATTGAGGAGCCTGCACACACTAATTTGGACTTTAATGTCTCAGCTACCTTCCTACTGTGAAGGTGGAAAATTTCCCTGCGTATATATACTCAGTTTTTGTATTTTTGTAAGGATGGATGGTAGAGTAGAGCTCCCGACTGTAATGTTTTAATGAAGCACTAGTTTTCCTGGCTATGTATCTGTATATGAAATTTATTTGTTTAATGTAAGGAAACTCCCTTTTTCATCTTGTTTCTATCTCAAAATAAAAGGGTTCATGATTGAATGATTCACATGAATCGTCGTGACTGTGTTATAATAAAGGATTTATTATAAGCTCTGTTACTTTCTTTTAGTTTTTCTGCCTTTGAATATAAGAAGTTCTTGTCTTCAAAATTTTCTTCTACAGGCTGTCAGAAGCCGGAAGCCCACAACAACCCTTCACATTTCCTCATAGAAGTCTTCCTCCTACTCACCCTTATTACAACTTACTACCCGAAATTGAACCAAGACCTCATCCGCTTGTGCATGCCTGGCCTAGTTTATGAGTTAGAATGATATTGTTCTGAGTTTATTTCCATTCATCACCCTTTATCAACAAATCATGACATTCAAACTGATGGGCCTCAGGCTTACTCCTGCTGCAATCTAGGAGTGAATTCTGACTCCAACATTTCTGGTGTCGTTGCCGGGGATGAAGTTGAAAATTTTCCCTGGGATTGAATGACATCGAGCCTCTGATTCTGATGGTGCATCAGGCATCAGAGCCCTATGAGATTGCTACTGTGCACCTGGTGACTCCATTGTGATGACTCCACTGTGGCGAACCTACTGTTTTAGTTGTGTCTTCCAGAGGTAGACACACGCGGTCCCATCCACAACTGCCTCTAGCTATACCTGAAGCTGATGTGGAGGTGATTTTCAGAAAAGGAAAGGCCTATGAAGGAGAAACTTCCACCACCAAACTAGGTAATTTGCCATCTCCTTCTGTAGGAACTTCATTTTCTTCTTCTCAGCTTCCTAGCAGACCTTTTTCTGAAGTTTCCTGTTTCCTGAATTTTGGGAGTGTTCCTACTGAGTTCTCCCCTCCTGGTCTGGGATTGGAGGGAGAAATCCTTGTCACTCCCTTCTCCCCTGAAGATGTACCTTGGCGTAGACCTAGGACCGTAGAAGATTTCCCCACCCCTAGCTTTACCACTCCTCCTCTTATTACTTTTACTGCTATTGCACAGAGAGAAACAGTTTCTGACTCAAGCCCCTTAGCCTTCTCTCTGAATCCCCCATTGTTTCCCCGTCCACCTATAAGCTCATTTCCAGTATCCCTTGTTCGAGCTTCTTCTCCTCTAAATTCTCCTCCACCTAATATTCCTATGGAAAAAGAAACCCCCCCCATGACTAGAATGGAGGCTATAATAGCCGCTAGGTATGCTCCCCTTTTGTTACCTCAGCCTCTCAATTCCCTTCCAACAGATGGCTACCTTAAGCAGCTGCCCAAGTTTACAGGTGAAGGGGACATAGTTGCAGAATAACACCTTGAAGCCTTTTTATAGTTTTACGGATGATCATGTTATCATGCATGCATACATATGGATGAGGATTTTCATCCATAGCCTTGAAGGCGAGGCTAGAAAGTGGTGTAGGGCCCTACCTCCTGGATCTATTGATGGGATTAAGTCTTTGGATAATGCCTTTTTGAGACAGTGGGGAGACAAAAAAGACTTCATGTATTACATGACAGAGTTTGGGTCTTTGAAGAGAAAGGAAGGAGAGTCTGTCTCTAACTTCTCCAAGAGATTCAATAAAATGTACAATAAGATCCCCGCTGAAATAAAGCCCTTAGAAGCCTCTGCTAAAATCACTTATGCTAGCGCTTTTGATCCCTATTTCTGCCTCCTATTGAGGGAAAGGAGAGAAAATACTCTGGCTCACATGCACGATGTAGTCGTGGAAGTAGAATCTACATATTGGCTATTGGCCGACTCATAAATAAGTCTGATAGAGACATATCCAGGAAGAGACCTAAAGCCTCCCCATCCAATTCCTCTCCCCTTCCCCTTTAGACAGATGAGGTAACTAAAGTGCTAAAGTCGATTTCGGCTAGAATGGAAAGGTGGGAGTTGGAAGGGAATCCCATGTACAAAAATCCCCAAAATACTGATAACAGAGGCTTCAGGAGGCCTGGCAATAATGTGCCACAGGATTTGCCAAGGGAACAAAGGAGCAAAGACAGATATGATTAGAGGATTCAAACCCCTCTCCAAAAGAAAACTCATAATACTTTGCCAACAACCAAAGAACTTGTCTCTGAGGTAAGGGAAGCTCCTAAGCCTTTTCCCTTCTTTAGTTTTGAGCATGAAATTCAAAAGATTAGAATTCCCATACCCCTCTCAGAGCTAGTTAAAAATGAAGATTTCAAAAGTTCCCTCTCCAAGCTGCTACAATCTGAGTCCCCCCAGCCTTCTACAGACTCAGTAAATCTTCAAGATGAAAAGCCAGTAGTCGTCTTAGGTCCCATGGTAGAAGACAAAGATGATTCATCCCCTCCCTTCTACACATCCTTGAACATACATGATAAGGTGCTGCATAATTGCCTCATGGATTCAGGAGCTTCCCACAACCTTATGCCCAAAATAGTCATGGAAGAATTGGGATTGGAAGTGAAAAAGGATTATCATGATTTATACTCTTTTGATTCAAGGAGGGTGCAATGCCTTGAAGTCATGAAAGAATTGGTGGTCTCTTTATTTCAGCAGCTAATGAAGAGTGTGGTCATGGACATTGTAGTAGCTGATGTTCCCCCCAAGTTCGACATGCTGTTGTCAAGATCTTAGATTAAAAAACTTGGAGGAACATTACAGATGGATCTCACATATGCCACCATTCTAGTCTTTGGATGGGAACACAGGAGGTTGTACAGAGAAGCTCAGCTGGCCTACATTGTCAGTGACGAAGTAGACCCCACTAATCATCCCATCTTTGCACTTGACACTGATTTGGGGTCTAGTTTATTGCAGATCACTGAGACTCCTGAAGCCCCTTTTCAAGTCAGAAAGAAACCCATATTTAATCATGAGATACCTCCTCCAACCACCTCTGTTTGGAAAATGTTCTTCGACGGAGCTTCTTCTAGCGAAGGCGCTGGTGCTGGAGTGGTTCTTGTGTCCCCTTGGTGGGAAACCGTATCCCTGTCATACAAGATAGAATTTGAAGCTACCAATAATGTGGCAAAATATGAAGCTCTTGTTCTGGGTATGAGGGTTGCAAAAGAAATGGGAATTAAGGAGGTAGCAGTGTTCGAAGATGCTGAGTTAATAATCCAACAAGTCAGAAATGCTTATCGGGCTAAGCATCCTCAGCTTAGGAGTTACAAAAATGAAGTGTGGGACCTGATTGATAATTTCTTCTCAGCTTTCAACATTTCTTTTATTCCAAGAGAGGAAAATACTTTGGCCAATTCCTTAGCTGTCTCAGCTTGTCTATTCAAGATCCCTCTGTCGCCTAAGATCAAATATGAGGTGGAGATAAGATACATGCCATATGTTCTGGACAATATCAAGCATTGGAAGGTATTCAAAGACGATCTTGAAATCGAAAAATTTCTTCAGTCCGACATTGATTAGGATCCTGATCTCGAAAGTCACCCTCACCTTGAGGTATTTTTAAATAAAATTGCTAATCACCATATTATTCATTTGCCTAGCAATCACATTCCGAAGGGACTAGTACCTTTAGAAAGACTATTCGATGGGAATGATGTGGCAGTAAAGGGTAGGGTTTCAGATGGAGATGATGATACAATGGAGTGCAACATCGGTACACAGAAGGAGCCTAAGTTTGTCAAGTTGTCAAGTGGTTTGACCAAAGAACAGAGGGCCGAATATACAGAGTTATTAAGAGAATTTGCTGATGTGTTTGCATGGACCTATGAAGACCTCAAGACATATGAAACAACTGTCATTGGACACAAGATCCCACTGAAGGGAGAGGCTAAGCCATTTAGGCAGAAGCTAAGACATATAAATCCCATGTTGTTGCCTGTCATGGAGAGAGAAGTGAAAAAGTTGTTAGATGCCCAAATCATTGTCCCCTTGAGATATTATGAGTGGGTAGCCAATTTGTTCCCGGTGAGGAAGAAAAGTGGAGAAATAAGGCTCTGCGTTGATTTCAGGAACCTGAATAGGAGCTCAAAGAAAGAAAACTATTTCTTGCCCAACATGGAACACATATTGCATAGGGTAACTGGTGCATCTAGGATATCCATAATTGACGATTTTTCTGGCTATAATCAAATATCAGTCATGCCTGAGGATAGAGAAAAAAAAACCTTCACCAGTCCTCGGGGCACATTCATGTATGCCAAAATTCCTTTTGGATTAATGAATGTAAGAGCAACATTTCAGTGAGCCATGGACATAGCCTTCATCGGGGAGAAAGATCAGTTTGTGGTGATCTATCTAAATGACATCACAGTCTTCTCTAGGTCTAATAAGGAGCACCGCTATCACTTGAGGAAAGTTTTCTTGAAATGCCAGAGGTTTGGCCTTTCCTTAAATCCCAAGAAATATTTGTTTGCTATGAAGGAGGGGAAACAGTTAGGCCATATAGTATCAGCAGAGGGAGTGAGAATTGATCCAAGCAGGGTAGATACAATTCAGACATTGTCACTTCCCAGGTCTAGAAAGGAAGTTAAAGATTTTTTAGGAAAGATTAACTTTCTGAAAAGGTTCGTCTCAAATTTTGCTGAGTTGGTGAAACACATCACAACCATGCTCAGAAAGGGAAAAGAAGTAAAATGGACTGCTAAACCCAGGGAGTCTTTCGTCCAAATAAAAAGGGCATTGACTGAGGCACCTGTGTTGATCAATCTTGATTATTCCAAGGATTTCCTATTTTTTTCTTATCTTCTTTTGATACAGTAGCAATGGTCTTATTGCAGAAAAATGAGGAAGGGCGAGAGCAACCCATTTCCTTCTGTTGGATTACTAAGAGGGGGGGTGAATCAGTAATAACGTAATTATAATCCTTTTTCTTCAAATGTTATATCAATGTATAATTATTATCCAATAATGAGGAGTAATAAATACACAATCACACACATACACAGTACACCAGTGTTTTACGTGGAAACCCAAATCGGGAGAAAACCACGGAATGCCTTTTCTTATATGTCTTGAAGAATTACATTCATTGGAAGCACCAACTTCCTTTGTTTTTCAGCTGCAACTGGAAGGAGGCTCCAACCCCCTAGTTTCTCAGGCTACAACCTGAGGGAAGCTCCAACTCCCCAAATCTCTGGCTACAACCAGAAGGAGGCTACAACCCCCAATGTTCTCCGGCTACAACCGGAAGGTGGCTACAACCACCTGTCCTTGCCCCGTCCTGCCACCCTGAAGTAGAAGTAGAATGATGGAACCACTGTCACACTATCACTGTGAGATATACCGCTGTAAACCTATACCAATAAATATGAACCATGCATCAACCATGCATCAACTTTTACATCAACCTGTAATCAACCTGTACCATAAACAAGTGCATCAACCATGTACCAACCTGTAATCAACCTGTACCATAAACAAGTGCCTCCAACCATGTACCAAGTATGTACCAATCATGTGTCAACTACTCATCAACTATGAGTTATCAATATGTACCAACATTATCAACTATACACCTCATGTATGTGCACCAACTCATCAACTACTTGTCTCAACCATGTACTCAACATGTACCTCAACCAAGAACCCTCATCAATTTCATCATCCAAATCTGATTTGTAGCTCTGTAATAGACCCGGTGTATATGATCACATTCTTTCAAACCTTCCTTAACTTTAAAAACAAGAGACTAGCATTTTCATCAAACTTTTCTTTAGTCTCACATGCCTAGTTTTGGATTAGTCAACAACCCTAACT